>ML388988.1:0-40023 GCA_005239525.1 Nicotiana knightiana
AGATTTATATTTGCAACGCCCGTTTAGTCTTTATAGAAGACATAGTTGAGCGTGATCAGTGATTTTTCTATCTCACAAAGACGAAGCTTTGAAAAATTTCGAGATCTTTGGTAAAAAGGTCGAAAGAGAAAAGGGGTATCTTATCACAACTATTCAAATTGATCATGGAGGAGAATTTGAAAGCAGAGCATTTGAAGATTTTTACAATGATCAAGGATACACTCTCAATTTCTTTGCTCCAAGGTCACCCCAGCAGAATGGAGTTGTTGAACGGAAAAATAGGACCTTACAAGATATGGCGAGAACGATGATACTAGAATATTCACTGCCAAATCACTTCTGGGCAGAAGGAGTAAGTATAACATTTCACATTCTCAATCGATGCCTCATAAGAGCTATCATCAAGAAGACTCCTTACAAACTGTGGAAAGGTAAATGACCCAATTTAAGTTACTTTCATCCATTTGGAAGTAAGTGTTTCATTCATAACAATGGTAAGGACAATCTTGGAAAATTTGATCCAAGAAGTGACGAAAGTATTTTTCTGGGTTATTCTTTAAATAGTAGATCCTTTAGAGTTTATAATAAATGCACGTTATGTGTAGAAGAATCAATACATGTTGTATTTGGTGAGAATAACACACGGACCGAGATAGGAATTACTGTAGGTGATGAAGACCAAACGCAACAAATTTAAGAGACAAGCAAATCTTAAGAGTCGATCAATAAACCTGATAATAGGATAGAGTCAACTAACGAGATCAACAACAGTCAACCGGAACCTCCAACAGAGTCAACTACTCTGGTAGTTCGCCCAAATGAATGGAGAAGTGAACCAGAATATCCTCAAAAATTCATCATAGGAGATCCAAGCGAAGGAATAAAAACATGAGGAACTCTCAGGAAGAAAGAAAATATAGAATTGATTTCCCAGATTGAGCCTAAGAAAATAGAAGAAGCTCTGAGAGACTCAATCTGGCTGCAAGCAATGTAGGAAGAGCTATATCAATTCGACAAAAATCAAGTACGGACACTGATGCCCAAACCTGAGAATTCTCCTGTAATCGGAACTACATGGGTTTTCAGAAATAAGTTGACTGAGGATGGAAAAGTTGTATGAAACAAAGCCAGACTAGTTTCTCAAGGATACTCGCAACATGAAGGAGTCGACTATGACAAAACCTTCGCTCCGGTAACTCGACTGGAATCTATAAGAATTCTTCTTGCATATGCATCCTTTAAAATATTCAGGCTGTTCAAGATGGATGTTAAAAGTGCCTTTTTGAATGGTTTTGTTGAAGAGGAGGTATATGTGAAAAAACCCCTGGATTTGAAGATTCAAAGTTTTCCTACCATGTGTTTAAACTGACAAAAGCGCTATATGGACTGAAACAAGCTCCATAAGCATGGTACGAAAGACTTAGCTCATTTCTCATTGATAACAGATTTACAAGAGGTAAAGTAGATACTACTATGTTCATTAAAAGGTCATCAGAAGATAATCTCATTATTCAAGTTTACGTTGATGATATTATTTTTGGTATTACTAATCCTCTTCTATGCAAGGAATTTTCAAATCTTATGCAAAGCGAGTTCGAAATGAGTATGATGGGAGAGATAACGTTATTTCTTGTACTTCAATTTCAACAATCTGAAGAAGGAACATTCATATGTCAAACAAAATATAAAAAAGGAGTTGCTTCAAAATTTTTGTATGGAAAATGCCAAAGCTATTGGCACACAAATGAGTACCTCAACATGCCTCGACAAATATGAATAGGGAAATCTTGTTGATGAAACCAAGTATCACGGGATTATTGGCTCTCTTCTTTATTTAACTGCTAATCGACCAGATATTATGTTCAGTGTCTGTAAATGTGCCAGGTTTCAGTAAGCTCCTAAAGAATCACATCTGACAGCGGTAAAGAGAATTATTCGATATCTTATTGGAACTGTCTCTCATGGATTACGGTATCCACGTACCAACAATTTTAAATTAGAAGGTTTTTCAGATGCTGATCTTGCAGGTGATAATGAAGATAGAAAAAGCACAAGTGGGACATGCCAATTACTCGAAAAAGCATTGATATCTTGGAATAGTAAAAAGCAAGGATCAATTGCATTATCCACGACTAATTCTGAGTATATCGCTATTAGACAATGTTGTGCACAACTACTACGGATGTCTCATTAACTTGGTGACTATGAATTATCTTTTAAACCTGTACCAATTTTGTGTGATAATTCTAGTGCTATATGTCTCTCTAAAAACCCTGTGCATCATTCTAGGGAAAATCATATAGACATCAAGCATAATTTTATTAGAGATCAAGTCCTTAAAGTAAACATAGAACTATCTTTTGTTAGAACTACTGATTAATTAATGGATATTTTTACTAAGCCTTTATTAGAAGAAAGATTTTTCTCTTTAAGAGAATGACTTGGCATTATTTGCATTAGTCATTAATATTAGGACCTATGTGCATTGTTTTCTGCATGCCTAATGTTTAATTTTTTCTTAATCATTAATTGCGCCTCTGATTTCCTTTTCTTTTCACATCAGTTGCAGAGTTCAAAGAAGGAAAACCAATCATCACGCTGATCAACCGTCAGAAACCCTATTTTTAATGCCTGAAACCTCTTTTCAATCTCCATCGTCCCCATCGCCTAGAAACCCTTATCAAAAGCTTTCTCCAACCAAAGTTCTTCAATTACCAAACACTCTAAAAATTCCTCTGCCTCTACCAGAAAGAGTACTCGCTCCAGAGCAAAACCCCCTTCTCATCCCCCAGAACAAGTAGACCTAGGGTTCGATCACTTTGAAGGTTTTGCCTCTTCTCGGGCTGATCTGTTAGACCATTCTCACACCTTAGGAGAAAAAGCCTTGGGAAAACGACCTATGGAAGAACCCCCGTATCCTTTACTCCAAAGAAGTCAAAAATAGATCTCTTAGGTTCCTTAGAGTCTAACCTAAATTTCTAGGATTCTCCAAATAGGGATTTTTCCCCTCGCTTTGAAAGACAAACCTATCGCTCATGGGAGGATAGCCGACCTTGATGACATGGAAGCCCTAAATTGTAAGGTAAAATATTTGTTTGTTTATCAAGGCTGGTCAAAATTCTTTTTCATTCCTCCGCCTGAAGTTATGAACCCCTTGTGAGAATATTTTATGCTAATCTTTGCTCTAGTAAATCTGATAAGTTGGAGTCCTTAGTGTTAGGAAAGAGAATTGTTCTTGATTGTGTCATGTTTGATTCAATCTTTCAGTGTAAGTGATCTGGTTTCCCGATGCTTTTTAAAAATTCCCGGCCTGATGATTTTGAAATTTCCTTTGATCAAGCTAAACAGTGTATTGCCGAGTGTCCATCTGAATCTCTCCTAAACCAGTTAGGTCCAAGTGATGTCAGCTTTGAAACTCGTGTTCTGGCCCACATTGTTGCAACTACTCTGTCTCACGACCCAAATTCCCAACCCTCGGGATCGTGATGACACCTAACACCATACTTGCTAGGCAAGCCAATGTTAGAGTTCAACTAATCATTTCCTTTTAAGAATTCATTTAATTATTAGAAGCAGTTTAAAATGATGCGAAATTAATGCTATCCAATAAGTGAGTCAAGAATAATAATTGAATTAATGAATGAACCACGAACTAATGCCAATATATATATAACTACCCAGGATCTAGATTCAGGATTCACGAACCACTAAAGAATACTAAAATTATTGGGCTGAAAGAAAATATGTATCTGTTTTGAACTATGTAACACAGTAAATGAATAAATGGGAGAAGACTCTAGGAGTCTGCGGACGTCAGCAGATCTACCTTGTGTCTCCGTGCGAACAATATCAGCTACTACTACCACCTAGCTCTGGTCGGTACCTGGATCTGCACAAGAAGTGCAGAGTGCAATATTAGTACAACTGACCCCATGTACTGGTAAGTGCCAAGCTTAACCTCGACGAAGTAGTGACGAGGTTACGACGGGGCATTTATAATATAACCTGAATACAATGTATAATAAAACAAGAAGGAAATACTAAACTAAATAAACAGTAATTTGCAGGAATAAATAAAATAACTTAGCCACCTTTTCCAGGTCTCAGCTATAACCAATTCTTACGAAAATTTCCAAATTTCCAATTTAAATAACAGTAAAAATAGAGTATGAGAACCGTTAAATAAAACAGTGAGTTTTCCAGTATTTATCATAAAATTAGTAAAACATGAATATCCTCTCTTATTGCTCCTTGTTGCGGGGTGCAACCCGCTCTCACCTGGCCTCCCTTATTTCTACTTCCTATATATATCACCCTTATTTCTTCTGTTGCGGCGTGCAACCCAATCCCACCTGCCCACCCTTATTACTCCTTGTTGCGGTGTGCAACCTGCTCCCACCAGAAAATCATATCTCTTTATTTATAACAAGATTTCACAAATTAGGTCAAAGCCTTTCACAATATTTATGTCTCAAAAATTGTAAACAGAAAGCTATACTATTCATAAACTTCATCAATTATCAGTTCACAATGAAACCAAACAGAATGTGTCGTAAAACACTGTCAACCAACTCAACCTTTTATGTAACACAATGAAGCCAAGGGAACACCTAAAACTTCCAAATACATGAAACAATATTTAACAACAAGTTGACGAAAACAAGTAGACATGGAGGCATCAAAATCATGAAAGCAATCAAGACATGAATATAGTGAGTTGGAACCGGGGAAGGGATCATGTTAAACAGATAATTTGGTGGTGCATAGATACTCGTCACCTCACCTATACACCATACACATGAAATTTTACATAGAATTTAAGTTGGGAATTCCTATTCCCTCAAGTCAAGGTTAAACCAAACGCTTACCTTGATTTCACAAGCAATTCATTGCTCAAGCACAACTTTTCCTTTAGAATTTGCCTCCAACACACTCATATCTAATAATAATTAGTTTAATATCATTAATTATTGCTAAAAGGAATCAACTTTAATGCAAAATTATGATTTTTCTAAGTTTTCCCAAAAATCCCCCAATTCCACCATGAAAACTCTAGATTCTAGGTTGAAATCCTGTAAAAAGTTGTTAAGGATTGAAAGGAATTAGTTAGGAATCACTTACCTATGATTTGGAGAAGTTTGAGTCTTTAGAAAATTGCCTATGGAGGTTTAGGGATTGAGAGAATTGAAGAATGGGTGAAAATCCCGTCTAAAATCCCACTTCACAGGCTGCGGATGTCGCAATTGCGACTGGAGCTTCACATTTGCGAGGTGGGTATCGCAATTGAGAACCCTTCGCAATTCCTGCTGCCTTCGCATTTGCGACCAAAATGTTGCATTTGCGACCAAAAGGTTGCATTTGCGACCTCTGAGGCCTTCACAAATTCCATATGGAGGTTCGCATATGCGAACATGGGCTTCCCAGGTACTCTTTGCAAATCCATAGAGTATCTCGCATTTGTGAGAATAATGCTGGCCTAGGCACTTCACAAATGTGATAAAAGTCTCGTATTTACCAAGCTTGTCACCTTCGCAATTGCTGATCTCGGAATTGCGAGATCAGAGGCCTGCACTAGACACCAGATGCATTAACTGTGATTTTCTAAGTCCAAACACTCCGTGGCCTATCCAAAACTCACCCGAGCCCGCGGGGATCCAAACCAAAATACACGCAAGTCTAAAAACATTATACAGACTTGCTTGTGCAATCAAATAACAAATATAACATCTAAAACTACGAATTAAATCTCAAAACTCATGTTTTTCTCAAGAACACTTCAAATTCACTAACTTTTCAACCGGATGTCCGAATCACGTCAAATCAACTCCGATTCGCACCAAATTTCACAGATAGAACTTAAATATCATAACAAACTTGTACCGGGCTCCGAAACCAAAATACGGGCCCGATACCAACGAGTTCAAACATTAATTCATATCTTTATTTCCTTTAAAAACCAACACAATAATTTTCTTCAAAAATTTATTTCTAAAGGTAGGGACCTCGGAATTCAATTCCGGGAATACACCTAAGTCCCATATTTTACTGCGGACCTCCCGGGACCGTCGAAATACGGGTTAGGATCCGTTTAATCAAAATGTTGACCAAAGTCAATTAAATTCAAAAATTATTATTTCTCATATTTTCACATAAAAGCTTTCCGATTTCACGCCCGGACTGCACACGTAAATCGAGGTAAAAATTAATATTTTTAAGGATAATGAGCCCGGAATGAAGTATTAATTCATAAGATGACCCTTTGGGTCATTACAATCTCCACCTCTAAAACAAACATTCATCCATGAATGAACATAGAAAAGTTCCTGAATTGGTGAACAAGTGTGGATATCTACTCCGCATGTCCGACTCAGGCTCCCAAGTAGCTGCCTCAACAGGATGACCTTTCCACTGCACTCTAACTGAAGGGTAACTCTTTGACCTCAACTGACAAACCTGCCTGTCTAAAATGGCTATCGGCTCCTCCTATAAGTCAAATCCTTGTCCAATTGGACAAAACTGAAATCTAACACGTGGGACGGGTCACCATGATATTTTCAGAGCATAGAGACATGGAATACCAGATGAACTAAGGATAACCCTGGAGCCAACACAAGTCTATAAGCTACCTCTCCCACTCTCTCAAGAATCTCAAATGGCCCGATATAACTAGGGCTCAACTTTCCCTTCTTCCCAAATCTCATAACACCCTTCATTGGTGATACCCGAAGTAATACCCTCTGTCTAACCATGAATGCCACATCACAAAATTTACGGTCGGCATAACTCTTTTTCCTAGACTGAGCTGAACGAAGGAGATCCTATATAATCTTGACCTTGTCCAAGGTCTCCTGAACTAAGTCTGTACCCAATAACTGAGCCTCTCCCAGCTCAAACCATCCAATTGGCGATCTGCATCGTCTACCATATAACGCCTCATAGGGAGCCATATGAATGATCGACTGGTATCTATTAGTATAGGCAAACTCCGCTAATGGCAAGAACTGATCCCAAGAACCTCCAAAGTCAATAACACAAGCGCGGACATATCCTCCAAGATCTGAATAGTACGCTCGGACTACCCGTCCGTCTGAGGATGAAATGCTGTGCTCAACTCAACTCGAGTACCCAACTCACACTGAACTGCCTCCAAAAGTGCGAGGTAAACTGCGTACCCCGATCAGAAATGATAGATACGGGCACACCGTGAAGGTCAACAATCTCTCGAATATATATCTCTGCCAACCGCTCCGAAGTAGAAGTACTTGCCACCAGAATGAAATGTGTTGATTTAGTCAGCCTATACACATTAACCCTAACAATGTCGAACTTCCTCTGAGTCCGTGGGAGTTCAATAACGAAGTCCATAGTGATATGCTCCCACTTCCACTCAGGAATCTCTATCTGCTGAAGCAAACCACCAGGTCTCTGATGTTCATATTTCACCTTCTGACAATTCAAGCATCGAGACACATGAGCAACAATGTCCATATTCATTCTTCGCCACCAATAATACTGTCGGAAGTCCTGGTACATCTTGGCAGCTCCCGAGTGAATAAAATACTTAGAACTATGAGCCTCCTCAAGGATCAACTCATGAAGCCCATCAACATTAGGCACACACACTCTACCCTGCATCCTCAAAACACCGTCATCTCCAACTGTAACCTGCTTGGAACCACCGTGCCGAACTGTGTCCCTAAGGACCATTAAATACGGGTCATCATCCTGCCGATCTCTGATACACTCAAATAAGGAAGACCGAGCAACTGTACAAGCTAAAACACAGCTGGGCGAAATATCCAACCTCACAAACTGATTAGCCAAAGTCTGCATATCTGAAGCTAACAGCCTCTCACCGACTGGAATGAATGTAAGGCTGCCCATGCTTACTGCCTTCCTAATCAATGCATCGGCCACCACATTGGCCTTTCCCGGACGATACAATATGGTGACATCATAATCTTTCAATAACTCTAACCATATCCTCTGCCTCAAGTTAATATTCTTTTGCTTGAACAAGTACTGAAGGATGGAATGATCTGTGTAAATCTCACACGGCACGCCATAAAGATAGTGCCTCCAAATCTTCAACGCGTGAACAATGGCTGCCAACTCTAAGTCATGGACATGATAATTCTTCTCATGAATCTTTAACTGCCGAGACGCATATGCAATCACCCTGCCCTCCTGCATCAATACTGCTCTCAACCCAACACGGGAGGCATCACAATATACCGTGAAAGATCCTGAACCTGATAGTAACACCATCATCGGTGCTGAAGTCAAGGTTGTCTTGAGCTTCTGAAAGCCCGCCTAACACTAGTCCGACCATTTAAATGGGGCACCCTTTTGAGTCAATCTCGTCATGGGGGCTACTACAGATGCAAACCCCTCCACAAAACGACTGTAGTAATCCGCCAAACCCAAAAAGCTCCTGATTTCCGTGGCTGAAGTGGGTCTAGGAAAATTCTTGACTGCCTATACCTTCTTAGGATCTACCTGAATACCCTATGATGATACAATGTGACCCAAGAAAGCTACTGAATCCTACCAGAACTCGTACTTTGAAAATTTAGCATACAACTGACTATCCCTCAAGGTCTAGAGTTCTATCCGGAGGTGCTGCTCATGCTCTTCCCGATTGCGGGAGTATATCAGAATATCATCAATGAACAAAATTACGAAGGAATCCAAATAAGGCATCAAGTCCATAAATGTTGCTGGGGCATTAGTCAAGCCAAAAGACATCACCAGAAATTCATAGTGCCCATAGCTCGTACGAAAGGCTATCTTAGGGACTTCGGATGCCTTAATCATCAACTGATGGTAGCCCGATCTCAAATCAATTTTCGAAAAAACCCTGGCATCCTGAAGCTGATCAAGCAAATGATCAACACAGAATGTATCGTACTATTCATAAACTTCATCAATTATCATTTCACAATGAAACCAAACAGAATGTATCGTAAAACACTATCAACCAGCTCAACCTTTTATGTACCACAATGAAGCCAAGGGAACAACTAACACTTTCAAATACGTGAAACAATATTTAACAACAAGTTGACAAAAATAAGTGACATGGAGGCATCAAAATCATGAAAGCAATCAAGACAGGAATATAGTGAATTAGAAATATGGAAGGGATCATGTTAAATAGATAATTTGGTGGTTCATAGATACTCGTCACATCACCTATACACAACACACATGAAATTTCACATAGCATTTAAGTTGGGGATTCCTATTCCTCAAGTCAAGGTTAAACTAAACACTTACCTCGATTTCACAAGCAATTCACTGCTCAAGCACAACTTTTCCTTTAGAATTTGCCTCCAACACACTCGTATATTATCATAATTAGTTTAATATTATTAATTGTTGCTAAAGGAATCAACTTTAATGCAAAATTATGGTTTCCTAAGTTTTCCCAAAAATCCCCCAATTCCACCATGAAAACTCTAGATTCTAGGTTGAAATCTTGTAAAAATTTGTTAAGGATGGAAATGAATTAGTTAGGAATCACTTAACTATGATTTGGAGAAGTTTGAGTCTTTATAAAATCGCCTATGGAGGTTTAGGGTTTGAGAGAATTGAAGAATTGGTAAAAATCCCGTCTAAAATCCCACTTAACAGGTTGCGGATGTCGCAATTGCGACTGGAACTTCACATTTGCGAGATGGGTATCGCAATTGCGAACCCTTCGCAATTCCTGCTGCCTTCGTATTTGCGATCAAAATGTCACATTTGCGATCTCTGGGGCCTTCGCAAATTCCATATGGAGGTTCGCATATGTGAACATGGGCTTCCCAGGTATTCTTCGCAAATGCGAAGAGTATCTCGCATTTGCGAGAATAATGCTGGCACAGGCTCTTCGCAAATGTGATAAAAGTCTCGTATTTACCAAGCCTGTCACCTTCGCAATTGCGAAGCCTGATCTCATAATTGCGAGATCAGAGGCCTGCACCAGACACCAGATGATCATCTGTGATTTTCTAGGTCCAAACACTCCGTGGCTTATCCAAAACTCACCCGAGCCCTTGGGGTTCCAAACCAAACATGCACGCAAGTCTAAAAACATCATACGGACTTGCTCGTGCGATCAAATCACAAATATAACATCTAAAACCACGAATTAAATCTCAAAACTTATATTTTTCTCAAGAACACTTCAAATTCACTAACTTTTCAACCGGACGTCCGAATCACGTCAAATCAACTCCGATTCTCATATAATTTCACATATAGAACTTAAATATCATAACAAATTTGTACCGGGCTCCGAAACCAAAATACGGGCCCGATACCAACGAGTTCAAACATTAGTTCATTTCTTTATTTCCTTTAAAAACCAGTACAACAATTTTCTTCAAAAATTGATTTCTAAAGCTAGGGACTTCGGAATTCAATTCCGGGCATACGTCCAAGTCCCATATTTTATTGCAGACCTCTCGGAACCGTCGAAACATAGATCCGGGTCCGTTTACTCAAAATATTGACCAAAGTCAACTAAATTCAAATTTCAACTTCAAAAATTATTATTTCTCATATTTTCACATAAAAGCTTTCCGGTTTCACACCCGGACTGCGCATGCAAATCGAGGTAAATAAAATTAATCTTTTTAAGGGTAATGAGCCCAAAATGGAATCTTAATTCATAAGATGACCCTTTGGGTCATCACACTCTGCTTCCTCATACTGGCTCTTTCTCCATCTTCTCTCTAAGACATACCTTTCTAGTCTATTGCCTTATAACTAAACTCAAGATCGAACTGTACTCCCGGGTCATCAATTTTATGATTGAAAGTGCTGATGATCCCACTAGTGTAACCTATGGCATGGCCATCACTCACATTCTGGAAGCTCATAATATTTCCATCTCTGAATATCCCTTTATCTCTGTTTCAAAATCTTACAATTTCAGAGCTTTTGCGAGTATGGGGTATGTGTGTGTGAAGAGCTCGTGGGTTAAGAAACAAGAAGGAAAGGTCAAGCATGCTCAACCTGATTCAAATTCCAAACCCTCTGTTTCCCATCCTAGCCCCAGTGATCCTGACCTTGTTGAAAAGCTAGGTGCCATTGACAATCAGCTGTCTGCAATCAAAGATCTTCTCGCTGCTACTCAGTCCACTATTGGAGACATTCATGCTATATCCAAAGAAAGAGGATCTGATGTTTCCAAGATAAGAGTTACAGTTCTCAGAGTTAGGGAAAACATTGTCAAGGCATTCAAGGAGGTACACGACATGCTTGATGGAGTGACTGTTTCAGCCAATGCCAGCTTTGATCAACTGAAGGAGGCAATTTGCAGCACTCTTACCTATTTCCTGCATCGTTAATGTGGAAGTTTTAGACAATATTTTTTTTGTTGTGCTATTTTTGGACCGGATAACCAGTCGTTGGACGATTTTTCTATTTTCTTTTGTTTTGCCATAACTCTGCAGGCATATCATGCTATAAATCCTATTTTAGTATATAGTCTATTTTATTCTCCCCTCTTTGATTGATGTCAAAAAGGGGGAGAAAGGATATATGTATTCATACAGGTACATGTAGGGAAAAGTGGACTCGAGGGTAAGTGCAGGCGAAGAGTAGCTGACTAATAGAAGCAGCCCACAATACCTCTTTAGGGGGAGTCATAGATCCTGCAGAAGAGGCCGACTAAAAGAGTCTCAACAGCTATAACAAGAGGAAGTCAACTGCTATCATTGAGGGGAGTAAAATACAGGGAAGTCAACTGATGTTTATACATATATTATTTTGTCATCATCAAAAAGGGGGATATTGCTAGGTTTAATTTTAATGATGACAATAATATATTTATTCTTGGTATAAGAACTCAAGGAAAGCATCCAAGATTGGAGGAATCTATCAACGAGAATCAGGGATAACATCCAAGACTGAAGGAATCAATCAAGGCAAATATATCAATTCAAGATGGACGGAAGCAATAAAGAGTATCAAAGATCTTGCAAGATAATCAATCAAGTTGCTATTTATGGAAGGACCAAGATTCAAGGAGGAAATCTGGCGCTATCAAGATATGTAGAAGGAAAGTCATTAAAGTTCTCTCATCAAGGAAGATCCGCAACAGAATAACCTTATTCTTGGAAAGAATCAATTTCTTTCCAAGGATCAAATCTCTTGGGTTGGCAAATAGCTTCAACAATCAGCCTCTTACGAAGTATTTATACACATCATTGTACCTTAGAATCACATACTTTGATCGAACCAAATACCATCTCTTTGTTCTACTGCAAACAAACATTGTAGATTTGTTGTGTAAGAAGTTAGGGAAGAAAGAGAGAAAAAACACTGGTGAGGCATTGTATCAAACAAAAATGAGTGTCGTAGAAACTGAGCCATTAGTGTAAACTAAACCATTCACTGTGTACTCGAGAATCATATTTAGTGAAAGAGAACTCCCTTGCAACCCAAGGGTACTGGACTAGGATTCATATTGAATCTGAACTAGTATAAAAATTCTGGTGTCTTTAATTCCTGCATTTTATTTCGACATCTTAAATTCTGCTATTCTTATTATCTTGCTATTACATCTAGTCAACTAATTAGAAAACTAGTCAACTTATAGCGATCAAAAGTTAAAATAGACAATTAACCCCCCCTCTCTTTTACTTTCACTCACTAGGGGTGTGTACAGACTCCAGAGGGTCTCCTTCATCCCAAGTGCTATATCAAGTCAATCAAGTCATAAAATCAATGAAACATGTTGCGGCATGCAACCTGATCCCATAAATATCCTTACAATCAAGCCCTCTGCCTCACTTAATCATCAATCTCTCCAGTTTCTCGAGCTCTCAATGACATGAAAAAAATCAGCCCAAAAATAATGATGTGATGTATCAATAAATGGTAATAAAGACTGAGATATGATATGTATATGAATGCATATGACTGCGTATGTAATGCAATGAAAGCAGATAGCTCAACAACACAAATGATCTCGATGGTTCTCAACAGAATAAGCATGTAGCCAAGACATGTTTTCCAACATGGATCACAGCTCAAGAACTCAGGTACTTAGAAATTTCATGGTTACAAGTAAGGTCCGGTAACTGCACAGTACCACAGAAATAGCGGAGTCTTAATTCACACGGTGTATGCCCACACACCCATCACCTAGCATGTGCGTCACCTCAACACCAAACACATAACACGTAATTCGGGGTTTCATACCCTCAACACTAAGTTTAGAAGTGTTACTTACCTCGAAGAAGCCAAATTTCAATACCAAGCAAACCAAGCGATGCTCCAAAAATACCATCTCATGTGTACGCACCTCCGAGCGGCTCAAAACTAGCCAAAAGCAACTCAAATAGATCAAATAATGCCAAAGGAAACAAACCCAATCGATATAGGTCAAACCTTTAATCAAAAGCTCAAAATCGGCCAAAAACTCCAACCCGTGCCCGCACCTTGGAACCCGACAAAAGTCACAAAATCTGACAACCCACTCAATTACGAGTGCAACCATACTAGCTTCACTCAAATCTGACTCCAAATCGATGTTCAAAACTCAAAAATTCACATTATGGAACTTTAGGCTAAAACCCGCGAATTTCTCTTTAAAATTCATCAACCAATGCTAAAAATGAAGATAGATTTGAAATAAGATCAAAATCAAGTGTCGAACACTTACTCCAATCATTGTGATGAAAATTGCTCCGAAAATCGCCTCAATCCGAGTCCCACATCATAAAATATGAAAAAGGAACCAAAACCTCGATTTTATAGCTTCTGCCCAGCATTTTCGCATATGCGGATAAAATGTCGCATTTGCGACGTTCTCTTCTACGGATCAAATTTCGCTTCTGCCAAAATATCCCTGAATCACCGATTTTGCGATCTGCTACCGCTTCTGCGACCACGCTCCTGCGCTCAGTGATACGCATCTGCGGTTACGCAGGTGCACCCAAGCACCCGCACATGCGGTCCTCATGCCCAGATCTCCTTCACGCTTTTGCGATTACACTGTCGCTTTTGCGGGTCCGCATCTATGCCCATAACTCTGCAGTGGTCACACCAGAACAACAACCTTATCAATTCAACATGTAATGAAAATGATCTGAACCTCGTCTGAAACTCACTTGAGCCACTCAGGACCCCGTCCCAATTCACCTACAAGTCCCATAACACAAAAAGGACCTACTCGAGGCCTCAAATCACACATAATAACATTGAAACGATGAATCGCACCTCAGATCAAAATCTATGAACTTTGAACTTTTAAATTTCCAAAACTCGCGCCAAAACATATCAAATCAACCTAGAATGAACCCAAATTTTGTAAACAAGTCCCGAATAACATAACGAAGCTATCCTAATTTTCGGAACCATAATCCGAATCCAATATCCTCAAATTCAACTTCAAGTCAAACTTATGAATTTTCCAAACCTTCAAATTTCCAATTCTCGCCAATTTGTGTCGATACCTTCTAGAAACATCCAAATGCAAATCCGGGCATACACCCGAGTCCAAAATCACAATTCAGACCTATTGTAACCATCAAAATTCCGTTCCATGGTCAAATTCACAAAAAGTCAAACTTGGTCAACTCTTCCAACTTAAAGCTTCAATAATGAAATTCATTCTTCCAAATCGATTCTGAACAACCTGAAAACTAAAGCCGACGGTTCACATAAGTCATAACATATCATACGAATTTACTCATGCCCGCAAACTACCAAGCAAAGTGCAAATGCTCAAAACAACCGGTCGGGTGGTTACATTCTCCCCCACTT
Organism: Nicotiana knightiana; assembly: GCA_005239525.1. Taxonomy (NCBI): domain Eukaryota; kingdom Viridiplantae; phylum Streptophyta; class Magnoliopsida; order Solanales; family Solanaceae; genus Nicotiana; species Nicotiana knightiana. The sequence goes on from ML388988.1 coordinate 14,764, forward strand.
AAACATACATTCGTCCTAGAACGTGCCCAGAGTTGTTCTTAAGCCATCAAATCACTGTGTAACCTTACCATGCACATACCCGAGGTGATCCTAAATCACCCTATCCTATATAGTCCGGACAACACAACATACTGAATATCATTACCCCAACCTTAGCCCGTAAACCTTAGAATCCAATTTCCAATATCCGAAATTTCTTATAAGACCCGCATCTCGCATCTACACACTGAATAAGTCTGAACAAGCTGTATCAAGCCATAACCATAGCCTAAGATGTAATCACATGATATACCGCATAACTCAAATATTCATTGAAATATATCCAATCACTGTAGCTGCCCAAAACAACCCAATTCCGGTAATAGACCTCATGTCAAACAAAACCTCGTTCTAAAACTTTCGTACACTGTCGATGATGAAAGAAACACGTGAAAACTCATAGCCATTCATTAGACCAACAAGTCATGGAGCTCCCTCTCCTTCAACAAGAGCCATAGCAAATTTCTAAGCCCAACTTCCGATATTATCCTTCCAAGTATACCACAATCAAATCCGATAACACTCATCCTAGATCAAACGACTTTATCTTATCAAATACCAACTATTCTACTGACATGAAACACCAATACTATCCAAAGCCACAAACCGTGAAATCCATGCACCCATACGCAATAATTCAAATATACTCAAACATGGAAAATGACTCAAATGAGAGAGTCATCCCGCAATCTCAACAAATATCTCCATAAAGCAATCTAAAAGACCATCAGACACCGTAGAACCATAACATACGAATCTAACACAAAAAATCATATCTGAACATAACTTCATTGCAATGAGTGACCCCATCCAAACACTGGTCCGTATGAAATACCTCAGCCACTATAGTCAAAATCAATAACCACGCACAATTCGACATCAAGTACCCAAGTGCATGACCATAACCACGGAGGAACCAATAACACAATACCATAGACCGGAAAGAATATCATCTAATGCGCAATCAGTCGTGCATCAGCCAAATACCCATCTCGCTCAAATTCTGCTATAAGGCCCAACAAAATCGCACTATGTGTGTATATAACCAACAAATCACAACCCCTCGTAACATAGAAGAGTAACTCACAGAACACATCAGAATACGAATAAGCTCAACACCAACCGAATGGCACATCCCTCAATAGTAACAGTACAGAGTCAACCAATTCGATCCGGTGTAGAATACACATCCTCATTAGCCTGGAAACGGGCCCCAAATCAACTCTGGTCATCCACAAGTAAATAAATAACCATTTGAAGGTCTACAATGACCGAATCATAACACTTACTATCATTTGGCTAGCTATGGCCAACACTTCATAGTCCACGACCACGAAACAATCTGCTTCTATGAACTCCCAGTCTCCAAATCCATAGAACACTAGAATCACCATATCTGATCCCAACTCTACCGCCCGAATGTCTAACACATCTCTCATTGACGATCATCCCACGAGGAATACTTCTATAATTCCTCTGTGCCACATAGCACAAATCTGAAGCGGTAGATCAACCTGGCGAGCACTGTAATACCAATGACACACTACATTGATCATGTCATCATATGAAAAGTACGAGAGTCTCATAATCAACTCTGAGTCACCAGAAAAAGACATTCTCAATTAGCCAAGAACCTTCCATTTGATCTCATCCAGGAGAAAATCACAATACGCAACATGTTCCTCACACCAATAGGAAATATACACCTCGAACCGTGGTAAAAACCATTGAGAACACTTTGAAACCCATCTGCACATGACCAAGTCATCAAAACTTAATTTCTCTAACTCCTCCAAGCCAGGTCACCAAAACCCAAGAGCATTTCCACAAAAGACCTATAGAGACCCACCACATCATAAGTACCCAAAGAACCAATCATATCCATTACTGTGTTGATACAACTTACTACCAAGCTGTCTTATTTCTCCGAGTTCCTTCCAAATTGCCTTCAGATTGATACTTCTCCTTGCTAGAACACCACAATCCTTAACCAAAACTCACCCCACAAACTCTAAGCATAAAACCACCCCGGCCTAAGGCCCATAAGTCACTAAATTCACTCTCCAGCACCCGAAAAGTACCACAACCAAGACCCACTCTGAAGAGACCTTCTGTGAATATAAAGTTATTTCCTTCACCTTCCTAATACTCAAATGTAGAATCCATAAAGATATGGAAATACCGCGAGTCTCGACACTATCTATTTCATATATCAGATCCAAGCCATATACCAATCTGAAATTATCAATTGCTACATATAAATCTTGAATGCATTAGAACCATTCTCGAGAGTCATCCACTCTACTCAAATCTCAATTTCATCGCCCTAAACGGGCTAAACAACTTGTTCCCCATTAGCATGACGACACCCAAAGAAGTAACCCCACCTTAACGCAGCCAAGCAAATTCTTACTCCATGCACACTACATCCTTCATGAATAACCACTAAATCATTCCATGATTTCCATATACCCATAGAGTGTAATACAGCCCGTATCCAGAAATTCCCTTACTCGAGTCATCCTCAATCTCAACCTGTGCAAGTCATAACTGATTCACCAGTATACCTCAAACCGAAACCAATACAGAACACAATCGTGCAATCAACTCGTCGGTAGCAGACTCCCCCACTTGGCTCAAAGCCATGGAATAGAACATCTGATTACTTACAACAACCATACCCCATTAGTGCCATAATACCACAGTGAGATTCAACTAAATCCTTCATAAGCTCATGTAACACAAACCATCTAATACCTAATCATCTACAAATCTTGCATTCATCCTCGTGACGGTCAGGTAAACTATTACAACCAATTAAAACTCAAAACGCACAAATATAACGCACTGGTAGTAAAGAAAGCCTCCACACAACATCATAAGGATCACACATTCGTAGATTACCTCGCAGGTAATAACCTACCTGCTTAGCCTCAACTAATATCTCTTTATACCCTCTCACAGCAACAACAACTACGCAATCACTTAATCTTCCTGAGTCTGAACTCACTAACAGGTCATGAGAACCTACTTCACTCCACAATGAAACAACATGAAAGGTTCCCTCAACACCCCCATAACTCGAGCCAATACGTCAGATCAAGACAGAAATCAAACACCCAATGGTCTTTTCTACCTCTCAAGAAAACTCTTCTCATCACACTCAAACCATATGAACACATCTTGCAGTCACATCATACTCATGGCGGAATATCAAGGAGGATGTTACAGGAAGGACATTAATCAAAGGAAATCAAGGGCACGAAATTATGCACTGAAGATTCCTCCATCTAAGGACGCCAATCGAAGCCGAAATCAAGGGATTTGATTTGATATTCAAAATAATGGGAATATCCACTCAACAAAGGAAGAATCCAATCAAAACCACAAGTCAAGGAAAATCAATAGAAGTAATATCCTATTCTTGGAAAGAATCAATCTACGATTCCTTTCTGAGATTAATTCTCTTGGGTTCATAATCTCTCAAAATTCACAAGTCATGAAGGCCTCACTGAGTATAAATACACACTACACCAGCTTGGAACAGATATACTTTGATCGAATCACTATCACTCGTTTTGTTCTACTTCAAATAAGCGTTATAGTCTACTCTAGATTTACTGTGTAACTAGGGAGAGAAGAAAGAGAGAAAAATCACTAGTGAGGCATTGTATCAAGAAGCGAGAAGTAGCATAGTGACTAAGTTGTTGGTGTTAAACTACATCAACTCTCTTGTATCGAGAAACTTCAAATACTGAAAGAGAACACCCTTGCAACCCAAGGGGACTGGACATAGGATTCACTTCCGAATCAATATAAAAATCCTGATATCTTTAACTCCTACATTTTTATATCTGCTTTATTTATATTATGTTCTTGCCTTCAGTCGACTAATCGGTAAACTAGTTATCTACTTAGGATACAAAAAGAAAAATCGACAATTCACCTCCCCTCCCCTTCTTGTACTTTCATGAGTTGGTGACAGAGCCATAACTTTCACTAGATATGTTAAAATATCAAAAAATAGATATACAAAAAATATTTAAGGAATTCAACATATACTGTTTATGTATTTAATTTTTTTTACCTAACTACATAGTATAATTGTTTGGACGAATGGGTGTCAATTGCACCCATGGGCTACGGTGGCTCTGCCGGTGAAGGTGGGTTCGATCAACTTCATCATTTCTTTATTTTACAAATTCTATTATGTGAGGGTAAGTTCGCAAACAGGGGAAGTAATTCGGAAAAGAAAAAGAAATCATTTCTTATAGATTTGAACCATCATATTTTGATTAAGTAAAAGAAATTATTTCTTATAGATTTGAACCATCCATACTTTGATTAAGTAAATCTTTTACTGACTTCTATTCAACTGTTAAATAAATTTAATATAAATTATAATAACATTACATGAATAGTTATGTTTTTTAACATTTTTTATGTAATTCCTAATATAAGAGAAAACTAAAACAAGGGCCACATTATTGTGTTTTTTTTGTCAACGCATTATTGTGTTGTTTGGGCGCATTTACTACAAATTCAATTCTATTAGTTATAGAGTTTTAGCACATGACTATAAATAACTCTAATCGTTATTTTCTACAATTATTTGGTATTAAAAATATATTAATCCGTTCGATCTGCGTTGTGCAAAGCCTATTAAAGGGAGATACTTCTCAAACTTGAGAGTTCTAATTCCCCTCATAGTCATTGATGATAACTCTTCTGTCTTGTAATGGAATTACTATTATTCTCATTTAAAAGTTAAAACTACTAAATATTTTTTTTAGTTATATCGATCTTGGAAATAATTGACGATGATCTAAACTTGCAATTTAATAAATAAAAATTCAACAATATTCTACCTACAACCTTATACATTATATTGCATACTTAAATTTGTGGGTTTCTAAACACAAACTAGAGAGCAATTGTCAAGAACACCTCCAAAAAACTTAAATTGCCCAAGTGACCTCCTATTTCCTTTTTCAATTTGTTTTGGTGTCACGATCCAAATTTTCCTCCGTCGGGTAATTTCCTTTTTCAATTTTTTTTGGTGTCACGATCCAAATTTTCCTCCGTTGGGTATTGTGATGGCACCTAGTCTTAAGGACTAGGTAAGCCTAATATTCATGGAATGACAACAATAATAAATAGAATCTAATATTTTTCTGAAATAATAATTCTTTACACATTGTATATTCCCAAAACCCGGAAGTACAAGTCATAAGCTTTAAAGGAATTACGCTAAAACTCCTAAAAGTACCACTGTTCAGAAATAAGTACAACAGTGCAAAAAGAAAAGAAAAGAAGATGGTGACTCCGAAACTGCAAACGCTAGAGCGGTTTTTACCTTGAGTCTCCACAACAGCAACCGCGCTACTAACAATCAGTCGGCCGGCTATGTGAAAACCTGGAATCTGCAACAAAATGTGCAGAAGAGTAGCATGAGCACACCACAGCGGTGCCCAGTAAGTATCAAGACTAACCTCGGTGAAGTAGTGACGAGGACTAGTCAAGACACCACTGGTCTAATAAATTAAACAGGCATCAATACAGAAATGGTAGAATATGACATCTATCTAATGACTACATAATATAGCAATTAACAAAACATTTACAAGGCAGAAAGAAATGCAGCAATAACAACAGAACAACACAATAATACACAGAAATGATAGACAAAGATACAAGCCAGAACCGGAATACCACAACACAATAAGAACACCAGTAACTCAACACCGCATTAGTATTCCACATCAGGCCTTAGCCAACAACCCACTAAATTGGTCAAACCTTCTAGTGAAAACCTTTAAATCGTAAGTTTATATTGAAAGCTTTGAATATAATTGTTTCGAAATAGAGAATTTCCTTTGAAACATATTTTCTCCGGATATATATATATATATATTGGAAAGAGGAATCTTTAAAACATAATTTCCTTCAAAATACATGATTTCCAAATATACTTTCCCAATAAATGACTTCCAAATATCATTTTCTGCAAGAAAAATGCTTTTCAAATATACCTTTGAAATAAAAGTCCTTCAGACATCATTTTCTTCAAGGCAAATACTTTTTCAACTATACTTTTCAATAAAAATCTTTCGATCATAATCTCCTTAGGATAAATCTACCGGAACTCATTTTGTAACTCAGAATTTTTCATGCAGTAGAGGGGGAAAACTCCCGGAATCTCGTCCGTAGTCCCAGTTTTAATATGCAATGCAGTACAGGGGAAAAGCTCCCGGAATCTTGTCCGTAGTCCCAATTTAAATATGCAATGCAGTACAGGAGAAAAACTCTCGGAATCTCGTTCGTAGTCCCAGTTTAAATATGCAATGCAGTACATGGGGAAAGCTCCCGGAATCTTATCCGTAGTCCTAATTTAAATATGCAATGCAGTACAGAGGGAAGTCTCGGAGTCTCGTCCGCAGTCCCAATTTAAATATGCAATGTAGTACAGGGGGAAAGCTCCCGGAATCTCGTCTGTAGTCCCAATTTAAATATGCAACGCAGTATAGGGGGAAAGCTCCCGAAATATCGTCCATAGTCCCAATTTAAATATGCAATACAGTACTGAGGAAAACAACCAGAATGTGACAGAAAACAACACACATTGCCACAACAGGTGCAAAAGCAACAAAAGACAGAATGCAAGGTGCGGCGAGCAAATCAATACAAAGACTTGAATCACAAGAATGATAAAACTCACTCATAAGAAATAGTCACTGAAGGGAAATATCAAGTACAAGTGAAATGATATAATGAGGGGAAAGCAAAACCAATACAGCAACGAATCACAATATTCAAGTCATTAATAAGAAACCAATCATCCCGGCAACGGAAACAACTATAACCAATATTGCCTAAATAATCAACTAAACCCAAGTAGCACTTAAGGGAAATATTATATAAATCACAATGTACGACTCACGGGCATGCTTGACACCAACGTATAGATATTTCAATCACTGCTAAACAATTATAGGGCGAGACTATGCTAATTCTAGTCAAATAGGAAATTTATGAAGGAAGATATAGCACGACTGTAGAAAAGATAAAGTCTTCAGTTAAGTCAAATTACGATCAAATAAGCAACAAGGAAAACTAAGCAAGAAATTTCTAATTTAAGCGGAAAGAGATGAACTAGCAATCGAAACTCAGATATCACAAATACAACTTCATACACAGGGTATATAAGGACCTAAGAATCCTAAAAGGCCAACCTAGTTGCAAATAAGTCCGAGTACGCACTCGTTACCTCGCGTACGCGGGCTACAATCAACATAGAAGACTCAAATCTTAAGGGGTAGTCTCCCCACACAAGGTTAGGCAAGATACTTACCTCAACCGATCAGACAAAACTTGAAATCACGTTCTTGCCAGGGTATCTGACTCCGAATGGCCCAAATCTATTATATTCGATTACATAATGTCAATATCACTTTAAGGAATCAAAATAGCTAATAAGTTCAAAGCTAATACGCGAAATTAGAAAAATTACCCAAAAAGTCCCCCGGGCCCACGTCTCGGAAACAAGTGAAAGTTACAAATTTAGAACACCCATTCACTCACAAACTCACTCGAACAAGAATCATCGAAAACCGACGCCAAAATCTTATTAAATTCTCGTATTTCTAATTGGGGAATCTTCTTCCCATTTTCATGATTTTCACCTAAATTCCTTGATTGCATGGAAGAAATTGATATAGATTAATGATATACAAAGGAAATAAGGTTAGAGATTGTTACCTATGAAGCCTTTCCTCAAAAACCACTCCAAATCGCCTACACCCGAGCTCCAAATTATTTTAAAAGATATGAAATTCCAAGCCCTCGAAATAGATATAAACTGCCCAACAATTTCCGCACCTGCGGAAAAACCATCGCAGGTGCGAAAACCCACTAAAAGGACTGGGGCCGCACCTGCGGAAACCCATCCGCACCTGCGAGAATTGGTTGACCTTGACCAACCCGCACCTACGAGACCCTCTTCCGCACCTGCGAAAAATCCATCGCAAGTGCGAGACACCAGAACCAACAATGGTTCAGTTGTGTCCAAGTTCCAAAAATCACCCGTTGAGCATTCGAAACATCCTCGAGGCCCCCGGGACCTCGACCAAACTTACCAACCAGTCCTAATACCTTTTCCAAACTTAGTCAAGCCTCCAAACTACATCACATAACCTCACAATCACCAAATATACATGGATTCAAGTCTAAGGACTTATGAAATTTCCAAAATCCACAACCGGTGCCGAAACACGTCAAAACTAGTCCGAATGACCTCAAATTTTATACACAGGTCACAAATGACACAACGGACCTACAGCCACTCTTGAAATTCCATTCCGAGCTCGATATCAAGATTTCACCTATCGACCGAAATCGTCGAAAATCGAACTTCCGCCGAACTACTTCAAATTACTCTACGGACCTCCAAAACCAATTCTGGACACGCGCCTGAGATCAAAATCATTATACGAAGTTGTTGGCATTAACCAAAACTCATTCCGAGGCCGTTTACACAAAAGTCAACCCTCTAGTCAACTTCCATCACTTAAGCTTCAAAAATTGAAATTTTCCTCCCAATTCGACTCCGGATTGTCCGGTAACTGAATCCAACCACGCACGCATGTCGATATACACAAAGTGAAGTTGTTCAAGACCTTATTCCACTGAACGGAGCTTAAATTCTCAAAACGATCGGTCGGGGTCGTTACATTTGGGTTGGAAAATGATTAAATGAGTGGGTTAAGGTGGTTGGGGTCTTTTTAACATTTTTAAAACTTGTGGGGTCGCCTATAAGGTTTGAAAAACCTTATTTCACCAAAATTTTCTGTCATTTTCTCTACTGTCTATTCTCTCACACACTTAACCTGTCACGACCGAAAAAGTTCTAAGGTCGTGATGGCGCCGGACATCCATGTCAGGTAAGCCAACTCATTAATTAATTGGAATAACTTTCCGGTTTAACGTTTATGATTATATTTCCTTTCACTTAATTACTTATTAACCAAATAAAATTCTGTTAATTAAAAACAATGGTTTAAATATTACACTTAAGCAATTATATCCCAACACATATCCCAAAACCCGGTGTCACAAGTGCATGAGCAATTTCTAAGAATTTATACAATCATTACAAAGCCTGTCCGAAATACAACTGGACAAGGAAATTTAAAATGAAATAAATACAGTATGAAGGTGACTCTGTCAGCTGTGGATCGCCTCCGGATGATGCAACTCGCCTAAGTCTCCGAATCCTCCACATTGCTAGGAAAGTACCTGTGCAATAAAAATGCCCGGCAAGTGTATCATGAGTACAAAAATAACGTGTACTCAGTAAGTCACCCGACTAACCTCAGAGAGATAGTGACGAGAGGTCAAATTAGACACTTACTAGGGTCCGACAATATAATATATGACAGAATATGATGAAATACAGTAGACATGTAAGACAGTGAGCAGCGAGTATGTATCGAGTACAGAAATCCCGGTACTACCGAGAATAAACAACAAAGTACACTTTCCTTTTATTTTCCAAATATCTTAAGTGAACAATTGCCTCTTTATTTTCTCCCAATTATCTTATCACAAAAAAAAATCATGTAGAAAACATTTAACAGTTTAACATGCGCATACGGGATAAGAACAACCGGCCTGAGCCGTCATAATAATCACTCTGTGCACTGCCGAGGATCGAACGACCCGTACCACAAGTGCGCCACTCAATAAAATACTCATGTCTATGCATTACCGAGGATCGAACAGCCCGTACCAAAAGTGCATCTCTCAATATAATAATCCTCTCTGTGCACTGCCGAGGATCGATCGGCCTGTCCCAAAAGTGCACCTCTCAATATAATAATAATATCTATGCACTGCCGAGGATCGAACGGCCCATATCAAAAGTGCATCTCTCAATATAGAAATCCTCTCTTTGCACTGCCGAGGATCAATCGGCCCGTCCCAAAAGTGCACCTCTCAATATAATAATCATATCTATGCACTGCCGAGGATCGAACGGCCCGTACCAAAAGTGCATCTCTCAATATAGTAATCCTCTCTATGCACTGCCGAGGATCAATCGACCCGTCCCAAAAGTGCATTCTAAATCCGCCATGTTGTACGGCCCGGTCCTATGAGAGTAGGGGAAAATAACACTCCGCTCGCGGAATGTAATTGCGAAGCGGTCACATGCAGACGTGCACAATCAACAATCCACCCCGAATACGTCGGGAACACAAATACTCAAGTAAATGACCGATTTCTCTTTTAAAAACCACAAATAGCATTTAAATCCCTTTTTTCCAAATTCACTTGCCGAGTTTTATATAACGTTTAATAACACAACCTTATTCGGAAATGCAATTGCCCGCGAAGGAAATAAATTCTCTTTTTAGATGATTTAGAAAATAAACTCTAATCTTCCTTAGTCATTAAATTACAATTTCGATTATATTAGCAGTCTAACATCACAGGTACAACAGGTAAGGCATGCTAGTGGGTCCTAGGCTATCCGGACATGGCATAGTAGTAGCTACGCGCGGACTCCCGTCACCTCGTGCGTACGTAGCCCCCGAAGATAATAGAACATACTTAATTAATTCATCTAGGGGACAATTCCCCCTCACAAAGTTAGAAAGGAGACTTACCTCGCTCCGAAATTTCCACACCGGCTTCCAAGCCCCTCCGATGACTCCAACGGACGCACAACGCTCCGAAACTTGTGTTGCTTGGTGAAAATCCCTCCTTGAGATCTCCAAAATCATCCAAGACAAATGAAAGAAATGGGCCAAAATTCGTGTTTAAAACAATCTGCCCATGCTTCATCGAGTTGTACCTTGCGCTTGTGCTGTGCAGGTTGTACATCCTATTATAATTTTCCCTTGTTGAACACCTTCTGTTAAAACACCCATAACTCCTTTTATAACTATCCAAATAACAAATGGTTTAAAGATTTAAAAACTAGACTCAAAGATATTTAATTTGATAGGTTTTACACCATATAACACTTTATATATTATGAGATATGAGCTTCTAAAGTTGGCTCCATGCACCAGAAAATTCTGGCGAAATTGCTCCACCAGCCATCTTCAATCGGTCATAACCTTTTGCACAAAACTCCAAATGACAAATGGTTTAATATTCTGAAAATTAAAATTCAATATCTACAACTTTCATGTTTTGAAAATTTTCATATTCCTTATATATTCCTATATATATGCTTCCAAAGTTAGCTCTTCGATGCATAAATTGCTGTCCCAAAACAGATTTGCTGCAGAATTTTCAGCAGGTATTTTGGTCCAAAATCCATTCCGTTATCCTTTCGAAATCAACCCGAGGCCCTCGGGACCTTAACCAATTACCAACATGTCCCAAAATATGATACGAACTCGCTCGAGGCCTCAAGCCACATCAAACAACGTTGAAATCATGAATCCACTCCAATTCAAGCTTTATGAACTTTGAAATTTTAAACTTCTACATCCGATGCCGAAACCTATCAAATCACGTCCGATTGATCCCAAATTTTGCACACAAGTCATATTCGACATTACGGACCTGCTCCAACTTTTGGAATTGGAATCGGACACCAATATCAAAAAGTCAAACTCCCAGTCAAACTTCTCAAAAACTTTCAAATTTCTATCTTTAGCCAAATGACTTCAAAATGACCTCCGGACATCCAAATTCACTTCTGATCATGCTCCCAACTCCAGAATCACCATACAGAGCTATTCCCAGACTCGAAATCCCAAACAGACCTCTATAACACTGAGGTGCCTTCCAACCCAAACTTATGAAATTCTTCAAAAATACTAACTTCCACAATATACGCCGAAACGCTCCTGGGTTATCCAAAACCCAATCCGGACATATGTCCAAGTCTGAAATCATCATACGAACCTGCTGGAACCTTCAGATCCTGATTCCGAGGTTGTTTACTCAAAATTCTAATCTTAGTCAATTCTTCCAACTTAAGGCTTCTGAAATGAGAATTTTCTTTCCAACTCAATTCTAAACTTCCTGAAATTCAATTCTGACCACGCCCACGGGTCATAATACCTGAAACAAAGCTTCTCATGACTTCAAACCGTTGAACGATGTGTTAGAGCTCAAAATGACCGGTCGGGTCGTTACACAACCCCCCTAGACCACGGTGGTTTCTGGCAGCATCCAATAAGAATCAAGATTCGATTTTGGGTGGAATCTTCTCTATAGACCCAACAAACACTGTATTGGTGTAAGAACTTGTCAATTTTGGTAAATCTTAAATTTCTTTTTTTTTTTCATTTCTTACATTTGTGATCTGAGATTTTGTAGAGGAATTCATTCACGTGCATGCTCAAGATCAATTAGGTTTTCTATATGTCACCATAAAAAAATATCACCTTAGGAATCGTGATGACACTTAGTCTTTAAGACTAGGTAAGCCTACACATGTTGACAACTAACAGAAATAGCCAAATTAACTGCAAACCATTAACTGATAACTGAAATAACTTAGTTGATCTGAACAACAATCAAACAACCCCAAAACCGATAGTACAGAGTCATAAGCTCCATTGAGTGCACTAAAATCTCTAAATACAATATTATTCTGGAATGAAGATAAACGGTAGTTGTGTTCTTACTCTTCCTATCTTTTATGACACTTGTAGATTCAAGAATAAAGTGCTTGTACTAAAAACTAGAAAGGCTTAGAAAATAGTTTGTGTAGTTGCATAAGTCCTATTCTTGAGATTGCTAGTCTTCTTATAGGAGAGTTTGAATAGCCGTTGCAGATTGATCTTTGATTGAGGCACAGAATCCTCTAAGAGATTTGACCCAAGGGGTTCCTCCGAATCCTGCACTTGAGATGGGTTGGATTTGTTTACGTCCTTCCCCTTTCATATCCAAATTTCAGGGAGTGATTTGAGGCTTCGATTTGGTGGATTAATCTTCTCATATAGTCCTTGAGGTATGTCTTAATATTCTAGTTGCACTTGATATGTTTAATTGTTGAGACAACCTCGATGTCCTTTGATTGAGACTAAAATGTCAGGATTGATTTTGTTTCCTTTTTTATGGATTGACTTCCTTTGATTTAGCATTGTTCATGTTATCTTTGATCTCGTTTCCTTTCTGATGTCCTTACCAGAAAGAGTTCCCTTGAAGTAGTGCTTGCTTCCTAATTTACTGCAATCAAATATATACGATTAGATTTTCTCTATCGTCACCATTGAAACTTAGGTGTAACAATGACCCCCTTTTTGATGAAGAGAGAGTAAACAAAGTATACTTCCCTTTCATAACTTGAGATGCCTCCTCCCCCTGAGTTGTTACTTAGATTTATTCATCATTGCTCCCCCTGAGTTGTTGTTGTGGGTCACTCTTTAGATTTTTCTCCCTCTTTGACATCAATCAAAAAGGAAAGAAAATGTAGACATGACAAACAAAATATATTAGATAATAGACAGATAATAGACAAACTAGTTAGGGTAGCAGAGGTTATGCCTTCAGTAGAGGCATAGAGTGATGGTTCGTACAGACCAATGCAAAAATAAGTCACAAAATAAAAGCAAGAAAAAAAATGTTTTTAACACACACACACTGCTTTAGTTTCTCCCAAGAAAGTTCTTCAGGGTATTCATCACATTGGTGCAGAAGGGGTCATAGGAGGTTTTAACTTCTTTGGCGAGTTTGTTTATTTTTTCTGTCATGGAGTTGAATTCCCTGATCCTTGCCTCCTCGTGGCTCCCATGTCCATCCTGATCTTGGCCATATCTGTACCTGTTTCCTTGGTTACTTCCCTGATTTTTTCCACCTGTTCTTTCATTACAATGAGTAGGATTTTTACCCCATCTAGATTTTGCTGAATCTGTTGTAGGTTGTTAGGAGCGTCGACTAAGTATTTGGTGGTTCAGTGGGGGATTCAACCTGTACTAGAGCACTTTCAACTCTGGCACGCCTGACCCATCCATCGTCACTTAAGGTGTAACACATCATAGCAAATGTTGTCTTATCATAGGTACTGGTAATGTGCTTGGGTGAGAAGGGTTCCAAATCAACCCTCATAACTTTAGGAATATGTGAGATGAGAAAGTCATAGGGTAGACAATCTGCATAAGAGGATATATCCCTGATACTTTCAAGCATATACTGACAAATCCACACAAACTAGTCAAGTCTTTTATTATTCACAAGACAGTAAAGAACAAAAATATCTCTAGTAGACAAAGTGCCGAGGGTCCCAATTCTAGCAAGTAAAGTGGTGGCTATCACGTGGGCTAAAGCACGGTGTACAAACTTGAGATTTTTAGAACCAATGTCAGGAGGGTTATCAGACAGGAAGGCTTTTGCCTCTTAAGGAAACTTCAAAATCTTTTGGCCAGAAATTTTGCGCAAAAACATCATACCTGTTAAACTTAGCATAAATATCTTCTCAAATTGATAAGAATCAAGATTTGACTAAAACTATGGATTCCAAATCATCTTTGTCATTAACAAACAAATTGGCATAAAACATTCTCATAGGCTCTTCATACATAGAATTTCCAATAGTATCGAACATAGAAGAAAGTCGTTGAAAGTAAAAAATAACAATCACATGAAAGTGCAGATTTTTCATAAGATAAAGGCTTACAGAGCGTCCATAAGACATATATTTTGACTTATAGGACTCAAACCTTGATTTCTCACATGGTCCATAGAAGATTAGTTTGTCCTCTGGCCCAAAATATGTGCTTTCGACTTTCCATTTCTTGCATGCAGGCTTTTTGGGGGTTTTGCTCCATAGGCCTCTTTCCTGCCTTTTTCTGGTTAATAGGTAGATCCTTCGATGATTCACTGCTTTCATTGTTGGTTTTGAGGAAGTCTGATCCGAGAGATGATTCCAGGTCTACGGTTTCTTCGAGGTTGTGGGTTTTCTGGATTGTCTGCTTCGTCTGGTGGCACTGGAAGATGAGAGGTTTCTTTTTGCCATGGTAGGAGAATTTTGAGAGAAGAGATGAAGAATGAGAGGAAGATGAGGGTACTTATCTAGGCATTTGGAAGGTTTAAGGGTTGCGTTGGTTAAGGGCAAAGCCAGGTTCAGAAGGAAGTGACACTTCTAAGGAGTTGCTTCGACGGCACTGATGGAAGTGTAATAATTACACTCACATAAAAATTAATACACTTCATAAATTAAGCAAACTTAAGTAAGAAAATAAAATATTTTATACAGATATGAAAGATTTTTCATAAAATAGGCATAATGCCAATCTTTTCCGTAGTAAACAAAATATTTCTTCTAAAAGAGGTTTAGTAAAAATATCAGCAAGTTGAGACTCAGTACTAATGAATTCTAATACAGTATCACCTTTTGTAACATGATCACGGATAAAATGATGCTTGATTTTTATATGCTTTGCTCTAGAGTGATGCACAGAATTTTTTGACAAACATATAATACTAGTAATATCACAAAATAAGGAGTAGAGGTAAGAGATAAATCATAATCGAGAAGTTGATGCATGATCCAAAGAACTTGTGTACAACATCTTCCAACAGCTAAATATTCGGCTTCAATCGTTGACAAGGCAACACAATTTTGTTTCTTGCTATGCCAGGAAATTAGTGCATTTACCAACTGTTGGCATGTGCCACTAGTACTTTTCCTGTCAATCTTATCACATGCAAAATCTGCATCTGAAAAACCTTTTAACACAAAGTTATTATAGAGAGCATACCATAATCCTAATTTAGAGGTCCCAATAAGATATCTAATAATGTGTTTAACTGGTAAGATGAGATTCTTTGGAGCTGACTAAAACCTTGCACATTTACACACATTGAACATTATATATGGTCGACTAGCAGTGAAATATAAATAAAGATCCAATCATTCCTCTATACATCGTTTCATCCACAATTTTTCCATTATTATCTTCTTCAAGCATAGTTGTTGGACTCATTAGAGTTCTAATGGACTTTACATTCTCCATGACAAAATTCTTTATAAGTTCCTTGATGTACTTGGTTTGTCTGATAAAGATCCCTTTGGGAGACTGTTTGATTTGCTGTCCAAGAAAGAAGGTTAGCTCTCCTATCATGCTCATTTTGAATTCTCCTTTCATAGCGTGAGCGAATTCTTCACATAGTACAGAGTTAGGACTTCCAAAAATAATATCGTCAACATAAATTTGAGTCATAAGATTACCTAAATTTGAGTTATTAAGTTGTGTCGATATTACCTCGTTTGAAACCTTGATTTAGAAGGAAGGATCTTAATCTTTCATACCAGGCTCAAGGAGCTTGCTTGAGTCTGTATAGAGCTTTAGACAACTTGAATACATGATTTGGGAAGGTTTCACTTACAAATCCAAGAGGTTGCTTCATTTATACTTCTTCAAAGATGTATCTGTTTAGAAAGGCAGTTTTTACATCCATTTGAAATAGTTTGAATCCTCTATGAGCAAAAAAAACAAGTAGTATTCGAATAGTCTCCAATCTTGCTACAGGTGTAAATGTTTCATCCTAGCCGATTCCCTCTTGCTGAGAGTAACCCTGAGCAACTAGTTGTGCTTTGTTATGGACCTCTTGACCGGATTCATTCAACTTATTTCTGCAGACCCATTTAGTTCCTACAATGGAAGCATTTGATAATTTTGGAACTAATTCCCACACTTTATTCTTTCAAATTGATCAGGTTCATCTTTCATTGCTTTGATCCAATAGACATCTTTAAGGGCTTCATCCACCTTCTTTGGCTCAAGTTGTGATATTAAAGCCATGTGAGAATTGAACTTCTGAGATCTTCTAGCAGTGATACCCTCCTGTGCATTTCCAATGATGAATTGTGAGGATATCCAGGTTCACTTTTCCGTTCATTTGGAAGGTTTGTGATTGGTTTCCTTTCCCCAGTAGTTGACTGTTCTACAGAAGAAGATTCCTGAATTTCAATGTGCTCCTCAATTGACTGATCTGCTGACTGGTTGACTCATCTTGATAGTGTTTTCCTACAACAACAGACTTTGGGACAATAGAAATTTCCTCATCTTCAGGAAGTTTTTCGTTTCTTGAGCGAGGGTTAGTATCCACAAAAATAACACGAACTGATTCTTCAATGCATAAAGTTCTTTTATTGAAAACTCTATATTCTCTACTTGAGGGAGAATATTCAAGAAATATACCTTCGTCGCTTTTTAGATCAAACTTACCTAAATTGCCCTTTCCATTATTGTGGATGAAGCATTTGCATCCAAATTGGTGGAAGTAACTGGTGTTGGTTTTCTTACCATTCCATAGCTCATATGGAGTCCTTTTAAGAATGGGTCGAATAAAAATCTTTAATAATATGACATGATGTGCTCACAGCTTCTGCCCAGAAGTGATGGGGTAGAGAGTTTTCCACAATCATGGTTCTTTCCATGTCTTGTAAAGTTCTATTTTTATGTTCTTCCACTCCATTCTGTTGAGGCGACCTTGGCGAAGAGAAGTTGTGAGAGATTCCTTGATCATTGTAGAAGTTTTCAAATGCTCTGCTTTCAAACTCTCCTCCATGGTCACTTCTGATAGTGGAAATGTAGTATCCTTTTTCACGTTGAACCTTCTTACTGAAAACTTCACAATTTCTTGTATGACTCGAAAAAATAACCCACGTGAAACGAGAAAATAATCTACAATAACAAAAGCATACTTTCTACCACCAATACTAGTAGTTCTAATTGGACCAAACAAATCCATATGCAAGAGTTGAAGAGGTTTAGTAGTAGAGACAATGTTTTTGATTTTGAAAGATGAACGAGTTTGTTTTTCTAATTGACATGCATCGCAAATATGATCATTTGAAAATTTTAGTTTTCGAAGACTAATGACAAGATCGTGTTTGGAAATTTTTTGAATAGTATGCATGCTATCATGTCCAAGATTTCTATGCCATACTCAGGGATCATCAATCATAAATGTTAGAAAAATTTTATTACGAAGACTATCTACATTACTGATAGTATAGACATTCCTATCTCTATTACCAGAAAGAATAACTTTACTTGATTCGTCTTATATAAACCAACCATGTTTCTTAAAACGAACCTCATAGTCTTTGTCACATAGTTGACTGATATTGAGAAGACTGTAACCAAGTTCATCTACCAGGTATACTTCGTCTACATCACATGTTGAGCTGAGAGAAACCTTTCCAACTCCAATTACTTTTTCTTTTGATTTATCTCCAAAATTAATTGTTCCTCCATCTAGTTTGGTGACCATTTTTAATAACTGTTTGTCACCAGTCATATGTCTAGAACACGCCATGTCAAAATACTATTTTATTTTTCGATTCTTCTTGCGGTGTTCCTGTAAAAACATATTACTTATTTTTAGGTACCCAAGCCTGCTTGGGTCCTGAATGGTTAGATTTCTCAGTATTAGCTTGACTAGAGGATTTAGGTCGCCAGACCTATCTCCCGTTGTCCTTGAACCTGCAATGGTTAGAAGTGTGACCAAATTTTCTGCAAAAAAAAAAAACAAGACGGATTATTGGGATTTTCAAAGCCTCTTTCTGCTCTGATTCTATTCCTTCATTGGTTAGTGTTGTGACCATTTTTACCACAATAAGAGCAAGCATTGGAATTTCTAGTTCTAATGAAAGATGTCTGAGGAACAATCTGATTTGATTTGACACAACTATGACTCGTGGATTTTCGCAATACATTCAATTGAAGTTGAAGTTCATTAACTTCATCTTGAAGCATATCATGTTCAATTTCACAGACTTCCAGCAAGACCCAGTCTTTCTTTTCTCTTTGGATTTTACTGAGTTCATTTAGAACTCTCTCAATATCTGCAAGAGAAATATCAACAAATTCTTGGAGTTTATAAAAATTGGGACATGTAGGAATACATACCTTACTAGTTCCCTCGTCTGCCACCAAGTTCACCTGAGTCCTCTTCCTCATATGTTCCTTCGTCTGCCATGAGCCCAAGTTCACCTGAGTCCCCATTGCTATCTTCTTTTACGGCCATGAAACATATTTGCAATTTCTTCATGGTCATATTTTTCTTCATCACTCCAGGCTCCAAAGGACTTCTTCTTTTGAAAGTTTCTGCTGAGTTTCTTCTTCAGTTCAGGACATTCAGCTTGTATGTGTCCATGTTTCCACATTCATAGCATCTTCCATCATTTTTATCATTATCATTATTCGTCCTTCATTTTCTAAAATTTGATTTACCTCTCCTACTATTTCTTTTTTTTTTCTCATCATGTTTGTTACAACTCGAGAGAGCATGTCTATATTTTCATCATATTCTCCTCTTGCCCCTTCCTCTTCATTTTCTGGTTCAGCCACAGTTGCTTTGAATGCAACCATTTTCTTATTTTCTTGTTGAATCTTCCTGTCCAAGTGAGTTTTCTCAAAGGCAATTAGATCACCTCTAAGTTTATCATAGGAAATTTTGTCAAGGTCCTGACATTCCAGAGCAATAACTTTGGGTTGCCAAATCGTGGGAAGACTTCTTAGATTTTTTTTGACTTGTTCTCCACTTTTTATTGGTCTACCAAATGACTTTAAATCTCCAAGGATTTTGCTGAACCTGGAGAACATTTCCTCTACTGATTCTCCATCCTTCATTTGAAATAGATCATAGTCTCGAACAAAAAGATTGATCCTTGTTTCTTTCACCTTGTTGGCCTTCATACATGACCTCTAATTATCCCACATTTCCTTAGCAGTTTCACAGCTTGAAATCTTTTCATATTCTTCTCCACTGATAGCATTATATATATGACAACTGATTGTTCATCAATGTAGTCATCTAAGTCAAGTGGATCAATTGATACTATGACTTGACCATTTTCTCTTTCTTTGGCATAATTGGAAGATTTTCCTTTTTGATCACACGCCAAACTTTAATGTCATATGACATAGTGTATGTTTCCATACGTACTTTTCAGTGAGAAAAGTGTTGCTCGTTGAAATATGGAGGTCGTACCTGAGAGGTTCCTCCTTGAAATAGTGCCCCAGCCACTGTGTTTGATCCCATGATCTTTTCCTTACAAGATGTTAAGCAAAGTTTGTGAGCCTTGCTCTGATACCAATTGAAAGTACAAGAGAGGGGGTGAATTGTACCCGATTAAAAATCTTGGTTGACTAAGTGTGAGTTTAGTCGACTAGGTTTTGCACAGGGAATAGTTAAAGTAGAAATGAACCAAGCAAACTGAAAGGTAAAGAAGACGCAACAACTTTTATGCTGGTTCAGTACTGGTGTGGTACTTACGTCCAGTTTCCCTCGGGTCACAAGGGTTCTCTTAGATCTTTGATAAATGGTTACAATATTGATGGTTTTAGTACGTTCACCATCAACTATATTCAGCAACAGTAGTTTTTGTAATGTTAATACAACTCTTCTTTTGTGTTCTAACTTTTCCTATCTTTTATGAAACTTGTAGACGCAAGAATACAATGTTTGTACTAAGAACTAGAAAGACTTAGAAAATAGTTTGTGTCGTTGCATAGTCTTCTTCTTGAGATTGCCAGTATTTTTATTGGAGAGTTTGAATAGCCGTTGCAGATTGATCTTTGATTGAGGCACATAATCCTCTAAGAGATTTGACCCAAGGGGTGCCTCCAACAACTTCACATGTGCCAAAGTCACAATCAACACAACTATCAACTTGCACCACATGTGCCCATAAGCCACAACATTGTCAAAATAATAATACCAATAATACAACAATGTATAGCCCCCGACTTAACAACAATGGATTCAATATCAACAACAACACAATGAAACAGAAATAACTCAACAACAAAAGATTTCCATAAAAATAACTACAATTAAAACATATTGATAGCTCTCAAAAACTACAACTCCAATTAAATGCAATAAGAATAGACTCAACAATAAAATATATGATAGGTAATAACAACCTCAATATAAATGCATATAGGAGTAAAATCAATATTGAATGGTAGAACACATAATAACGACTACAATTTAAGCATATAAAAGTAAACTTGACAATAAAATACATAACATGATATGACTACTTCAATTAAATGCATATAAAAAACATAAGAGTCTAAACAGGTCAATTACCACATATAAGGACGTGTACACACTCGTCACCTTATCTACACATATTTCACGTAATTAAAATAGTGCAATTAAACCAAATCCTATAGGGTAGTTTCCCCTACACAAAGTTAGGCAATATACTTACCTCAAAAGCCCTCAATCAATACTCTAAAAATATCTTTCCTCTAAATTTCACCTTTACTCGCCTCAAATCTAGCAAAAAATTATTTATTTATGTAAGAGAAACCAATTCCGATAACTAAAGTTAAGATCTTTAATACCCTGAAACCCGACAAAATTCACAAATCTCGAACCTCTTGGAAAATGAAACCAACCATACGGGCAACTAATAATACATCATATGAAGCTAATCATGACCTCAAACCACCGAACTGAATGCAGATGCTCAAAACGACCGGTCGGGTTGTTACATTCTCCTTTACTTAAACAAATATTCATCCTCGAAGGTGCAAAAAATCATTCTAAAGTCATCAATCACTATATAATCTTATCATACACTTCCACTTGGGTGGCCACACTGTGTCCCAATCCACATAAGCCCGACAACACCATCTCAATTGAAGACTATTCCTTCCACCCATACCGTTAAGTATTATAACCAAATTTCAACATCCAAGCATCCTCCAAAGACCAAATTCTCACATAAACACACTGTACCAATCTTAACTAGATGCAACAACTCATGCATACATCCACAAGGTATAACTACACAACGTCACATCACCCATATGTCCATAGCAACAACTCTGACAATAATAGGTACAAATTACCAAACTCTATACTGGTAAGTTGCCTCATAACAATTGGAACCTTGTTCCAAATCTTCATAACACTGATAATGATGTAAGAAACATGTAAGACTCATAGCCACTCACTCAACCAGCAAGCTACACCGAACACCACCTAGACACATACATTACAATTTGAACCCCACAAGCACAACTCGAATACGACTGATACAGAAGGGAAAACACATGAGGGAACTATCAAACTAGTCCAACCGGTAAACCTCCCCATCTATATCATACTACAAATCTATTCCAGAAGGGAGAAATGAAACATACGAACTAATCACAAAGAATCTCATCCTAAATTAACTCCAGCACGGCACGTAGTCGGCCCAAACATACTAATCCATATGAATACACGAGGATCCCATCCTCAACCTTAAATCACAAGTAGAATTGACATTACACCGACCGAAAACCTTTGCTAACTCACCCCGCAGAACAAAATCACAAGTCATGACAAATCAAAAATTCACATCAAAAGCTATGGTATTAAGTAACAGAAAGTCCCCCCAAGTATCATCACCCTCAATAGTCACCAAACTAGAAAGATAAACACAACCTACCCCAATAAAGCTCCCAACAGGTGTGGAAACATAAGCAAAGTACAAGAATCACGAAACATATCCATATATGGAGCAAGGTAGGATGATTCATACCGATAAGTAGGACTGAATCAAGATAAAGCTGATGTATCTCTATGACGAATTGAAACCATATCTGTAGTGATATCATCTGGTACATAGGCCTCAACCCTAACAAGAAAAGAATAAAAATGGGCCGGGCCTCCCACTCTAGGACTCCCTCTACCCGTCTGTCATCTATCTCTAGTTGGCTGTGTAGGTGTCGTGGCAACTGAAGTGGAACCCATAGCTTGAGTACTCCATTGTGGAACACCTGCCCGGAGTTAGGACAATCTTTCACCATGTGCCTGGTATCCCCACACTGAAAGCAACCTCTCTGCTGACGTGGCTATGGAAGCTGCTCGGAATGAATGCTCTGGGAGACTAGTACTCATGGATAACTAAAGAACCACGTGATGCCTAAAGTGGTGATTGAAATGGGTGACCAAGAAAACCTCTACCATGATGCGCCCTTCCTCCAAATTAGGGATCAGCAGACCCACCTGGTCCACGAGACTTCTTAGCCTCATTGTCCTCCCTCTCTAAACACGTAGATGCGCTGTATCATCCTAGCGATCTCCACCACCTAATAAAATGATGTATCAGTCTCCAACTCCCCTTCCATCCCAAGTTTGAGACCATAATTGAGCCCCTCGATAAATCTGCGGACTCTCTCTCTCTAACAGTCGAAACCATAGCATGTGCATGGCGAGATAAATTACTGAACCTCATAGAGTACTCAGACACGGTCATAGTCCCCTATTTCAACTCCTCATTCTCGGCGTGACACACATCCCTGGGGTTTATGGTACGAACTCCTTAAAAAATATATCTAAAAATTGAGTCCAAGTGGGTGGCGCTGCATCAGCTGGCCTACCCTCTTCATAAGCTTGCCACCACTTATATACTACCCCTAACAGCTGAAATCTAGTAAAGGCAACTCCGCTAACCTCCACAATGCCTATTGTGCGGAGAATATATATATATATATATATATATATATATATATATATATAATATCCCTTCCACAGTTCCACTTATCCATTGTTGAAGATTTCTGTTTTTTACTGTTGCTCAAACATATAACATGCCAACAATCTCCTTCTTTGCATATTATAAATATATAGGCAAATGGTATCCTAATGCCACCAGATAGACCAGATTGTTGGTCAAAAGAAGATAGTAACAAGAAATGGCTTGTGTTTTACGACCATTGAAGGTAACGGTGAAAAATGGTGGGAATACATGCAAAGTAAACTGGCTTTTTGCTGGTATTTACTAGTAGCAGTGTAACACGAAGAACCAAAATAGGCCTCTGTAATACAGATTCAACTAGGCCGATAAATCACCCGATAACTGTCCGATAATATCTAAACCGATACCAATTCGCCCGATATCTAACGGGTGTTTAGAGGATTAATACATCTAAAAGTCGATAACTAATAAGCCGAACTGTTAAGAGTAAATAACCTTCCGACCCGCCCGATAAGCAGTCTTAATAGGAACAGGCGCCTCGGGTGCTTGTCCCCCAACCAGAGCTACTAGCGGCTGCTTAGTCGCTGCTCTTGCAGGTGCTCTAGATATGGCAGGTGCTCCTCCTCGGCCTCTACCACGCCCCGACCTCTTACGACTATAGAAAGGGGTGCGAGTGTCTGCTCATCTGATCCAACAGTGTGTGTCCTCACCATCTGTGAGAGAATAGAAAAGACAAAGGCTCAGATTTCGAAATCGACAAATCCGCACGATGAGGAATCAAAGAAGTGAAATTTCCTAATAGTTTCGTAGCCTCTAAAAGATAAGTACATACGTCTATGTACCGATCTTCAAACTCTACCAAACTTTCTTATGACTCGTAACACCAATGAACCTAGAGTTATGATACAAACTAGTTAGGACACCAAAATATCACCTAGAGAAATCGTTATAGCACATAGTCTGTAAGGCTAAATAAGCCTAATATATGTTGAGAACCAATAGAAATAACCAATTTAACTCCAAACCACTAATTGATAACTGAAATAACATAGCTGATCCAAAAAACAATAAACAACCCCAAAATCGGTAATACAGAGTCATAAGCTCTACTGAGTACACTAAAATCTCTAAATACAATACTGTTAAATGAAAGATAATAGAAGCTAACTTTGAGGCCTGCGATCGCAATGACAGGTATACCTTGAAGTCTCCGCAACAAATCACAAGCAGCTAACTAACGTCTAGCAAAGCTCTGAGGTGCCTCGATTTGCACAAAAATGTGCAGATATAGTGTGAGTACACCACAATCGGTACCAGTAAGTATCAAGACTAACCTCGGTGGAGTAGTGATAAGGTACAAGTCAAGATACCTACTAGAGATAAAGACTTGTGCATGTGAACAACTAATTTTTGACCACATCCAAATTCTACACTATTTTGCTGTAAATATTAATTTTAGGTCTAATCTTAATATTCTAAATTTTACCTTACCCTTAATAGGTTTTATTTAAGAAAATTAAAAACAACAAAAATATTCACATTCTTAGAATATAAGATTTGTTCCTATGTTTAAATAGAAGAAAAAAAAAATATATATATGTCAACTTGGTTTCTTCTAATTTAAATGTAAATTATAGTAGTATTTTTTATTGATTAATATAATTTAAACCTTTGTATAAATAGTGAGTTTCTTATTTATATAACCCCTTTAAGTTTAAGAATAAGTTGGTTGATATATATATATATATATATATATATATATA
>ML388989.1:0-87279 GCA_005239525.1 Nicotiana knightiana
TATTGAGGTTAATAAAGAATTGACTTATGAGGAGATTCTGATTTCCATTTTTGATAGGCAGGTTCGAAAGTTAAGGAATAAAAAGATTGCCTCTGTGAACATTTTATGGCGGAACCAACATGTGGAAGAGGCCACCTGGGAGGCCGAGGAAGAGATTAAGAAGAAATACCTTCATTTGTCTGTATGACTAAGTAGTTGTGTTTGGAAAGAATGATTAAGAGCTTACTTTCTTTAAATTATGTTCAAATTGTACAGTTTATGTTAGAGATGCCCCTTTTTGGTAATATAATGTTTATGACGTAGTGGTCGATGTTTTTTACATATTGTGATACATTTTTGTGTTATGGTTATGTTGTTAGGACTGATTTTTGGAATTCTCTAACAAGTGGATAGGCCCAATTACAAGGAAAACTTTGCCGAACTTTCAGAAAATTTTGGGAGCTAGCCAAAATTTGGGGGTTTGAGATGCGTGAAAGAAGAGATGAGTTATGTTGGGAGTTCTAGGCGGACTCTACTCCTCATTCGATGATGAATGATCCTAAGTGGGGGAGGATGTAAGGCCCCGTAAAAATTTACCTAGAATTCGGGGTTTCATGGTGTCGAGGTAGGCTAACGTGTTCGTGGATTGTTACTTTTTGGGTTGTGCAAAGCGTTGAGGGGTCGGAAGAATAATTTTTGCAGGACATGGTATTCCTGCGGTCCACTATGCGACAGCAGAACCACTTCGGGGACAGCAGATCTGTCCTAGAGTGCAACAGAAACAAAACCAATTTTTGGAGGTCATTTTGCGGTCCATTATGCGACCGCATAATCATTTCGCGGGCCGCACTTCCATCGCAGACTCGGCATGAGAAATTTTGGAGGGTGATTCTGTGGTCCATCTCACGGCCGCATAACGGGTCTGCGGACCGCAAATCTATCGCAGAGCTAACCTTATCAGCTCAATTTTGGAGGATGAATTCGCGGTCCCTTATGCGGACCACATACATGTTCTGTTGTACACTCTGCGACCATAGAGTTGAGTTCGGAGGGTCAATTTTCTGTTTTTATTACCCGACCCCATTTTGATTAAAAGTCATTAGGGCTCATTTAGAATGGAAAAATCAAGCATTTTTACTGGGGCGGGGGGGGAGCTAGCTAGAGAGAAAATGTGAGGCTCAAACACTTCAACACTCCACTCTTTGACTAAGTCTTGGAAATTCAATAAGGGAAGCTTGCAAGTCTTCTTTTAAGAGGTAAGGTTCCATACATTAGTTCTCAATTTCGAATTTGGGCAGAAGATAGGTAATGAGGAGTGTGATTCTTGGGAATGAGAGTTATTCTTTGTGCATTCATGTACAATAAAGGTGGTGGGGAGGTCATTGAATTAATATGGGTAAACTCTTGGTGTAGGATTGGTTGTGGTAATCAAATTGCACACCTAGTGTTTGATAAAATGCCTAAATGGAAAAAACCCATAAACATCTCCCTAATTATGGTTCAATTTTGTCATGTATCTAATAAGCTTGAAGTAGCTAGGAGGTTTGAAACGTTGAAGTAATTTAAGGAAAGCTCAAGCGAGGTATAATGGCTAAACTTCTCTTGTAGAATCAAATTCCATGATGTTCTCGTCAGTTTCAAGTGTGATTGCCCCAAGTTCTTATTTCTCATATTCATAGTCATTCCTAATAAATTCGATTATTCAAAATAAGCTTTGTGTCCAAATATATATACACTCAAAATGTGTTCCAATTGATCCTATCATATTATTTTCTCCGCCGAGGATGTATTCAAGCATGACCGATGTATCAAAATGTTATGATTTAAAATTATGTTTCAATTGCAAGTTTATTGTGCGTAATTTTGAAAAGAAAACTCAATGTGCTTAAGACTACTATTGCTCATACATATTTAAAGTCTTGATTCCAAATGCTCTTATTGTTGATAACCTATGATGATGCTTGAAAGTGAAAGAAGTGAGTATGAGATATAAAATGTGGCCATCGTGCCAAGAATGAAAATTACACTTGTGGCCAATAGTGCCAATGAAATGAAAGGATGTGCGAATGATTATGAAATGAGTTTTAACTTCTTTATTTAATAAATGTTTCGGCAGTATCCTTAGTCACCGAGGAAGAGAAGATTGAAATAATCTAACCTCGAAACTACACGTGCCGATGTAGGAGTGATTGAGGGGTAAATCCCTTATTGATGTGTTGAGATTATTCCCCTTAAATGGGATGAGATTGATGTGTTGAGATTATTTCCCTTAATTGGGATGAGATGATTTCTAACGGGAAGTGATGTCCACCCACACAGCATTCTGGTGAGACGGCTTAGGTGATCGCCCGAGATCGGACGCCATGCTGCACACATGGTGGTATTATGATTGCATGTCTCGGGGTGATACGGCTTAGTCGATTGGGCCGAGATCGGACTTCGTGCTAAAAGCACGGTGTTGTATTTTTATTAAAGATCTCCCAACTTAAAAATATTGATATTTACTTGAAAATTTCATCTTTTACTTAACTTGACGTTTTAGTATTGTTTGAGGCTCACATTGATCCCATGTTTCTTTCTCCTTATATTGTTACTCGATTTATTGAGAGGGTATTTAATCTTACATATTAGTACTATTCCATATGTACTAACATCCCTTTTACCGGGGGCGCTGCATCTTTAATGGATGCAGGTGGTTCCACAGCAGGCGGCATTGATTAGTGATAGCGGTACATCCTCTTCTCAGCTGACTTGGTGAGCCCCACTTCATATCGACGTCTTGTGTCTTTTATTCCTTATGTACAGTGTTTTGAGGTACAGCCAGAGCCTTGTTGTCGGCGTCACTATACTACTCTTTTGTATCAATTAGAGGCTCCGTAGATATAGTGTCGATTGTATTTTGATTTGGGTAAGTCAAACTTGAAAGTTTGTACTTGTAACACATGTTTCCACTTCTAAAACTACGGATGTGTAATGTATTTTGGGAATTTGTAATGAAGTAACTAAAGGTAACAAAATCGGTGTTGTACCTGTCATCCTCTTATTGTCTAACTCATGATATTCATCTTCACTTTATTCATGAGTAAGGTCGGGTAGAAGGCATCGAGTAGGCTTGCTTGACTGGGATATCATGGTTGAGCGCTGGTCGCGCTCCCAAGGTCGGGGGTGACACAAACTCTCTGAACTTTTTGAATTCTTGTTAGTGCGACCATGTTTTGCAGCCACACAAATTGTGTGCGATCACTTGGCTTCAATCAACTTCTAAGCATCAGTCACCAGATATGCAGCCGCAGAGTGAATTATGCGGTCCACGCTTTCTTCTGCGGACCGCACTTTTAGTGTGCTCCTTCTTGCCTTATGAGCCGGAAAACTCCTCTTTGAGTTAGATTTTCTTCATTCGAGTCCAATTCTTCAGCATTCCTGCAATTTGCACAATTTCATTAGTTTTGGGAACAAAAATCAACACTTTCGGACTAAAACTAAAGCGAGAAAGTACTAATATGGATAAGTTCCAAGTGGCCATGCTAGATGTGGGTAGGTTCCAAGTGGTCGTGCTAGGTGCGAGTATGCTCCTAGTTGTCATGTTGAGTGCTGGTAGGTTTCACGTGTCGGTACTAGGCGCGTGTAGGCTTCAAGTTACCGTGCTGAGCGCAAATAGTTCCCAAATGGTCGAGTTGGGCGCGGGGTAGATTTGTATTGGTCGTGCTAGGCACAGGTACTTTCCAAGTGACCATGCTAGGTGCGAGTTGGTTTCAAGTATCGTGCTAGGTGTAGGTAGGTTCCAAGTGTCGTGCTAGGGTTTGGTAGATTCCAAGCTGGCATAAAATCCCCACAGGAGAGACGGTTGACCGGAAGATGCGAACCTAACCATAACATTATTGATCATTACCAGCTGATATATATATATATACTAAGTCGTACATATACGTCCACATTGCTCCATCTTGTATCGGTTGAGCTATATTTTACCAGTATGACGTGCACTTATTATTCTCCTAAAAAAGTTCTGAACATTTTTTTTCCACTGACTAATGATCTGTTACATAACAGGACAAATATTCAACAACAGAGTGAATAGACCAAGTCGAATTTAATTTCTCAATGCATTTTAAACCACCCTGATACTGGTATTTCAAGGCAAATCTGGTTATCAATTTAGTTTGTTTTTTTGTGTGAGAAAAATCAGCTATATTCGACCTTGGTTGGCCTTTCACCCCAGCCACAAGTCATCCCCGTAATTTGCTACATATGTGGGGCCATTGACATTATGCGCTCTACTAAAATAGATTTTGTGAAAATCAGCTATATTCGACCTTGGTTGGCCTTTCACCCCTAGCCACAAGTAACCGCCGTATTTTGCCACATGTGCTGGTTCGGTCCTCCAAGGCCGATTAGAGCTCTCTTCAACCTACTCATGGCTAGATCGACCGGTTTCGGGTCAGAGAGAGCGAGCCCTTGTATGCGACATGTGAAGACAACATAGTTCACTTTGATGATATTTAGTTTATGTCTGCAAGGCACTGTTAATGGCGAGACAAAGTTTCAACATGTGAAGAGGGTGGTTATGGTTACCATAACTATTACTGAGATTATAGCTTTTGGACTTCCCTCCAAACTAGTGAATAGCAAAAGATTATCAATATCGAGCAAACAAGAGGCTCAGAGTTCATGACTGAAAATTTATTTTCTCAATAAGCCACTCTCCTGACTGTAACAGTTGAGCAAGTACGTAGGATCCTGAAAATTAACCAGCTCAAAAATTACTGATCTCTGTGGCCGGAGCTAAACAGCCAGAATAAAACTCCAGTATGAAAGCAAAAAATCTTTAAGCTACCGGCATGAATGCTACTCTATTAACAATACATGGCTACTCTGTGATTTCAAAAGAAAGGCAAGATGGAAGCGCAAACTGTAGTACAGAAGCTTTAATAATAGCTTATGTTCTGCTGGCAAAGGCAACAGCTTCTTCATGTGAAGAGCTGTAAAATGAGCTCAATTTAGTTATAGCAAGTGCTTCTCCAAACAGTGATGCCCTTGTAGATTTTATTATGTGCACTTCAACATAATCACCAATCTTTGGGTTTCGCTTCCCATTATTATCAACCTTATCTGGGATAGGCAGGTTAGTAAATGATACCCTATGGCCTCTGTCGCTCTTGCCAATTAACTCTGTGTCTGGGGCTCTCTTATTGGGTCCTTCAACTAGCACAAGTTGGAGAGTACCAATTTTAGAGTCATAGTTCTGACCTGTACTCCCACGAAAAGCCTCAATTAGTTCTGTGAGCCTCCTTTGCTTAACATCATCAGGAACATCATCAACATATTTTCTGTGGGCATGTGTTTTTTCTCTCATGCTGTAAGCAAACATGTATGCCATGTCATAACAAACAGCCTTTACGAGGCTTAGTGTGTCTTTGTGATCCTCTTCCGTTTCTCCACAGAAACCTGAAAGTAACGTGTCAAATTAAGAGCAAATAAGTCGTTTTGTATAGCTCCCATGTAATGCCATCTGCCTATAAGCTATGAGAAGTTTGTCTCTCATGACATTAGAATAATTCAAGAACTCCCAGATCAATTTCTGAATGTGAGAAGTCAGGAAGCAGAAGTATTAGCTCGTCTTTTGTAAATATAAAATACTGTAACAACTCTTTGAATAGTCAAATAATTTCTACATCTTAATCTAAGATAAATCAAGATGACAAAGCATCTCAGGAAAAGACTAGCATTCTTGAAAAAGTAATAAAGTAAAAAGAGGAAGTATCATAAAATAACTAGAAAACAAAGACACAAATATTTCCCGAAAACCTAAAGTAACAGACCATGTCCTATTAGCATGTGTAGCATGCATGTTCAGCCGTAAGTGAGGTCACACAATGGAATACAATCTTACCACATATGAAGTCACTGCTTATGCCCATGTCAGGTATTATATCCCTTATCTTCTTCACAAGATCTAAGTATGCTTCTCGAGTATATCCACGACGCATTCTTTCAAGCACTGCACTGCTGCCTGACTGTGCTGGCAGATGAATGCTTTTGCAGATATTGTACCTGTCTCGCATTACGTACAGCAAATCATCAGGAAAATCTTTAGGATGTGGGGAAGTGTATCTGAACCGCATTTCAGGAAATTCTGTCGCAAGTCTATCTAGGAGATCAGCAAACCGTAGACCCACATGTTTTACTTTGCACATGCTGGAGAATCCATCACTAAGTTCCCAACTGACTGCTGGTTCAGCAGGATTTTCAACTCCAGATGTATCATTATAGCTATTTACATTTTGGCCAAGAAGCGTAACCTCTTTGACTCCCTCTTTCCAAAGTTCAGCGACCTCTTTCACAATTGATTCCACTGGGCGAGACCGTTCTCTCCCTCTAGTGAAGGGAACAATGCAGAATGAGCACATATTATTGCAACCCCTCATCACAGATACAAATGCAGATATAGAATTTTTGGAGATGCGAACTGGATTAATATCCGCATAAGTTTCCTCAAGTGAAAGTAGAGTATTGATACCTTTCTGACCATAGTCCACCTCTTCCAACAGGCGTGGCAAGTCTCGATAAGCATCAGGTCCACAAACCACGTCAACCATCTTATCTGAATCCAATATTTTGTCCTTCAACCTCTCGGCCATACACCCCAGCACAACTACTTTGGGAGGATGTGTGGACTGTGACCTTCCAATCGCAACATTGCTCTTCCATTGTCTCTTAAGAAACCAAAAATAATTGAGCCTCTGCCAAACCTTATGTTCTGCATTGTCCCTTATAGCACAAGTATTTATAAATATTATCTCAGCATTCTCTGGGACTTCCACGCTTTCGGTGTATCCAGCATTTTTCATGATAGATAAAACAATCTCCATATCATTGACATTCATTTGGCATCCATAAGTTTCATGATAGATGCGACCTCTTGGCATAACATCAGATATCATCACAGACCTACAGCAAAAGAAAGCCCAAATCTCAGTTCTCTCTGATAAGTTTTCTCTGATAAAATTAAGGTTGCTAATTTGGCACTATCAATGAATCTGAAGTTATAAATCTTCAAGTGAAACAAGAAAGTTGGAAACATAACAAATCATTATCATATAAAATTGCTGGTAGATCAGACTTTAGTAGCTCTACCAACTAAAGTATTGAATTATCCCACTTCGAACAAACAGAGCAATATATTTTAGAATTTTCAAGTCAAAACATTGTAAATAAAATAGAATGTTTCAAATTTTCCTACAGTAGGACATAAAACTCTAGGTCTAGATAGTTTTGGATCAACTCTTGAACACTTTTCTGCTTCCCTTCAGTTTGAATAGTCGGATATTCATGCAATTATTTGTTCAAATAGCTCCTAAAGTTTTTATGGAGCTTGATATATCAAAGATAAGTGGCCACCAGATGACAGCACTACAAACAAACTATTCAATAAGTTTATTCTACTTCAATAACAAATTGCTAGAACGGATGACCTCAATTTCTTCGTATGAAGGCATTAATAAATTTGAGAAGGGGTCTCATGATGTTTCCATGCCCCTCTTTTCCTTTCCCTTTTCAATTCCTATTCACGTCTTTCATTTTATCAATATTTCACTATTACTTCCTCTATTTCAATTTATATCACACTTTTTTTATTAGTCCGTTCCAAAATGAATGACACAATTCTATATTTGGAAACAACTTAACTTTAAGCTTTCTATTTTACCCTTAATATGAGAAACTTTTACCACACAATTTTACCCTTAGTGAGAAACTTTTATAGCCACACAATTGTTATGACCCCACAAAGCTTTTACCTTTTTAAGCCTTTAAAACCACAAGTTTCAAAAGTCTTCTTTTTTTCTTAAGCTCTGTACCGAGTCAAACTACGTCACATAAATTGAAACGGAGTACTTAGTTTCAACTTGCACTAGCAACTGCGGACTTGACGGACAAGATGCACATTAGATGAAAATCTATATCGCAATTAAGGGCAAGATGATAAAGATGAATCCATGACTTCTACAGGATCAGAAGCATCATTACGAGATGAGCTAACAGGTTATAGTGAGTCCCTTTAGCATGGATGAACGGGATTATCATACATATGTGCTGACTTCCAGAAATGTGAAATGTGTATAGCAATTATTAATTCCAAAATGCTACACACTATTATGGCAGTTAAGAACCTTACGGGTACTCGTGAGGGCCTATACAAGAGTGGTGCCACTGTTGGTTCTCCTTATTGCAGCCAATGGACCAAGGGAGCATTCATATTAAGGATATATAGTAGTTTTAGATGGATTTTTTTTTCTCTACAACGGGACAGCAAACGATTTAACTTCAGGTTTCCATCCAAACAAGGATGAGCCTAACATCTCAAAGGCAACCTCTTTGTTCAATTAGGAGGGCAAATGCTCAGAAAACATCAAAGTACCCGCTACCTTTGGGATAGGAACAACTTATGGAAGCTTGGCTGAAGTAGAGGCATGTAATTCCATGTAATGTCTGGTTAGGTTGAAGTTAAAAGGGGAGATGTCAGATGAATGGAAGTAAGGATAGAAAGATATTCACTTGGTCCACAAGGAAGCAAAATTGGAGTAGTTGGATACCTCATATGTTGCCTTTTAAATCCTTCCAAACTTGAACAGAAAGGAATAAGGAAATCATTTTTACCTATCTTGCAACTATACCAGACAATGGGAAGTAGATCATCAATACTTCACTGGAGGACAGTAAAATAAGTCAAATTTCTCTTCCTTATCTTCCCCTACCGTTCCTCCAATCAAACAGACTGTCAGAGGTTCAGCGGAAACAACCATGCAAGCCCTTAAGCCCTCACAACATAAGGATGCTTAAAGCATGTCACTCACATTGTAATGAACTATCAATCCTGGAGCTATTAGGTTACCATGGGTGGTCAACAACTTGTATCTGGCAAGTTACATTCACGCCAATTTGCCCCTGAGAACACTGAACTATTATGACTATGACGCATGACAAATCAAACAAGTTGGTGCTCAGGATTTATCTGCTTTTTTACAAACACCGAATCAAAAAACTTCGCTTGCTGCAAGATCCCGAGAACTCAACGAAGCTTAAAAATTAGAGCAAACTGAAGCTCCAATGTCTACAGGGTCGGCGACTTGGCAACAACAACAAAATTCATGTCTCGTACTAGTTTTTAACAACTTAGTGGAAGCAATGGACCAACCTGACTATGTGAAATGTAAGAGATACCATGCTTATTAAATGAATTGACTTTCCACTCATACACGATCTTAGTATGTCTGCAATCTAAAAATAAATTGCTTGCAATGCGACATAAGGCTTGTACTTCGATCTAATCATGAAAAAGAGAAGCTAATCCAAGATTTTAAACCAGAGGGTACCGAGTACTTCTCTTAGAGACTTAGCATTAAAAAATATAACTTTTTAAAAATTTGTTTCAATATAACTATGGATTAAGTAGATAACTTACTCGGACTGAACATCGGAAGCAGAAACAGTGGGGGCAGTAGCTTTGGGGATGAATTGGTGGAGGCTTGGAATTTGGTCCTTGCTGGGTAAAGAAGTGCGAGATTGACAGTTGGAGAAGTTTCTAGAAATCTTGAGAGAGAATGTAGAGCTCCTTCGATGAGCGGCTGACGTGCGGCGGCAGGAGGAGGATTGAAGTTGGAGAAGCTTCGATGAGAGGAATCTGACGTGGAAGGAAGAGTAATGTTTAGGGAATTTGATGCGTACGGCACAGTGAGGCTGGCTCAATATGGTCGATAGAGAAGATAGAGAAGACGCCATTTTTGGTTGAGTTGGAGAACGGTGTCTTTGTTGTGGTTGAACGTACAGTGTGGATAGGGCTACGAATGGCCACAACCAAACCGGCGAGCTGGGTTCGGCGGCTTTGGATGTGCATAGCCAAACCGCTCATATTTCATTCATTTTAATGGAAGAAAATGACAAAATTATCACTTACGTTTGGGGTATGTTTAAAATAACCTCTAAACTATATTCATGAGTAATTCGGTCCTTTGAGTTTGTTAAAAATAAATATTTTTTATTTCTATCAAATATTTAATAAATTCTGGTTAACAAACAAAAATAAAATATTGTGTGCGGGCAAATCGTGGATAAAGCTACCCTAATTTTTTGATAAAGAAACGAGACGATAGCGCGGCGCGATATGGCCTCAAGTAAAATCGAGGGCTACCATAGATCAGAGCCTCGGGAGGACGAATAGAGCATCAATAATCGGGCGCGGCCAAGCATTGAGCTCGAAAAAAGTAAAGGACTGAGGCTAAGGGAAAGACGGTTAGACACGACAAACGAGGGGCCGTAATTGACACGCCTCCTTTTTTCCCGAAGGGAGATATAGGAGTTTTTCCAGTTTAAGTGACATTATTCGAATTGAGATTATTTAATTAATTTAAAAGTCGCCACTCGAAATTATTTATTTACGGTGTTCCGAGTCACCATTATTGTTTTTAAAATCCATATCGAGAAAATTTGACTCTGTTTAAAAGTATGCGAAACCAGAAGATCGGGTAAGTAATTATGTTAACCGGGAGAAGGTGTTAGGCACTGCCGAGTTCCTGATTTTAGCACGGTCTCTTAACAATTTATACTTGGCTTAAATTGTTTAATTACTCATTTTAGGATTTATGTGCATTTTTTCTTTTACCTTTTTTAATTACTCGATTATTCTTAATTAAAGAAATATCTTAAAACGAGTCACGCGTACGTATACTCATTTAGTTTGGTGCGTCAAGAATCATATCACGCGTACGTGTACACAGTTCACAACATTTAATTATTTTAAGAAAAGCTTGGCCAAAAGTCGTGCGAACGCGTACACAACTACGATAGTACGTTAAAAACCGCGCCTAAAAGAATTTCTTCGAGTATTTAATTAAAGCATTTTATTGTTACTAAGAATATTTGACCACGATCACGCGAACGTGTACTTTGGTTTATTTTTGACATCGCAACTATGTCACGCGTACGTGTACATAATTGCAATAGTTAGTTTGATTAGAAATATACCTAAGGTTATGATCATGATTATAAGCTACTTTCACTATGTTTTGAGACTATATGTAAAGGCTCAATATTGTGTGAGACAATTAGTGAATTAATTGGGCAGCTTTTAGCTGCTAAATGTGTCCATAAAAAAGTGGTTTTGGGCCTGATAACAGGTAAATCCAAATGAACTCTGGCCCAATACGCATATTATCAATCATTTGACAAATTAAGGAAATTCAATCAAAGAGGATTTGGGCATGTTGATGGCTGGGTCTAAATAACCCTGGCCCAATGCACATATTACTAACTATTTTAAGACTGAAAAATTGTAATTAATTTTCGTAAAACCAATCATTGAATCTTAGTACGTACTTTTGTATTTTTCTTTTAAAACAGGATGCTAAAAGGAACCTGGGGCATGAGCAAAACAAATCAAAATTCGGTCCAATTCGATAATTTTTTTTTTACTGATTTCCTAAATATTTTTGTTTCTTATGTTAAAACCGTGTTAATAAGTTTAAAATCATTTGTGTATAAGAAAATTTTAGAGAATAAATATACCTTTAATCAAATTATCAACTTAGTTTATTAGTAGAAAACCTAAAATAATTTTCCATAAGACCCAATTGGTTTGGGCCTGAAGATGTACCAGGTCCACTGTCCAGTTTGCTCAGAAAACCCCAATTTTTATAATCTGAAAATTCTAAAACTACCAAATCTGAATTACTGTATTTAATTGCTTTGAATGATACAGTAAAATTAACTAATACAATAAATTATCACGCCACACAAGGAAATATAGAAAGAACTAAATTATTACAATTTACTAACTAAACAATGAGTTTAATTCCTTATACCGAATGATGACAAATCTATATATTACTACTCCTAACAAATCTTCCTTCAAAAACACGATTTTTTGCTTCTATTATTGTAGATAAATACATGGATTTTGGGATATGATCATTTAAACATGAACAAATATATCAGGCTCAGACATATTTTGAGCAACCTTCAGAAAAATTTTAAACATAAATAAATTAACCAATTTTCTACAGATTTGCACATAATTTCAAACTAAAAAAATTTCAATTATGTTGCATGTAGTACTTTAACTCATATCCAAGACTATGTTCAAACAAACACAATTTGACAAACAACAAAATAATAATCATGATACTAAAATAATCAAACATCTTTAAATGAAACTGGATTTTTACATTGTCAAGAGTAGTACCTTGATAGCAGCAAGAAACCAAAAGAAAGATAGAAAATAAGTCTCTGAAAATTCGAGTAAAAGCAATAGCAAGAAGCCTAAGTAGAGAATCAAAGAGTTTCCAATTCAAACTCAAAACCCCAGTAGAGTATAGAAGCAGTAAGAATTGGAAAAGAAAGTAGGATTTTTTTTTTGTTTTTTGTTTCTGAAATACCAAGGCTGGTTTTTCCAGAATTTTTTGCTAAAAACAAAAATGAAGGGAAAAGACTCAAGGCAGTGGAGACTCAATGTATTCTTAGGGAATTTTCTGTGTCCTTAATGGAAGAAAGTGGGTGCTCTTATATAGAGGAAGGGTGCAAGGGGATAAGGATCAAAAGTACAAGGGAATCTGCCAGCATTCCCTAAAAATCTAGAAATGGCATCTTCCCAAAACAGAAAAATGGACAGTTGTCCAATTTCTGGTACCTTCTTAACACAAAAAATGGATAATTGTTCAATTTCTGGATATTTCAAACCATATCCTTATTCTTTCCTACTCAGATTGGGACAGTTGTCTTTGTTCTAGAAATTTTTTATTAGTTACTGAATTTTTTTTAAGTTAAAACCCCAAATTAACCCTTCAGGGTTTTGAAATTGCCTCAAAACGAGACCTGGTTCTGGGCCTGAGTCGTGTGACTCTGGTCTAAAGACCTTGGGCTCTCAAAACAACATTGAATCTGTGGGCCTGTCTATCACAAATAGGCCCACTTTTGAACCAAGTCAAATGGGCCAAACAGTAGAGGCCCAAATCCTAACACTAACAAACAATTACCAAGCATGCATTTAACTAATTACTGGTGTAATTAACCTAAATAATTATGTTTAATGAAATTAAACAAAATAAAAAATTAAACAAATGAAGACAGTAACATTGAAAATAAACATAAAATTAATAAAATAAAATAAATAATAATAAAATAAAATGAAAAATATAAAAGAAAAGAATCTACCTAAATCAGACTGTTTTTGGCTAAGGAGGGGTCTAGTGGCTAAAAACCCTCTTGCCAAGAGAACTATCTGGAATCTGAAACCCTTGATGGGAGATCTTGGCAAGAGGACTTTTGGACGAGCTAGGTGGAAAAAAATGTAAAGGGGTAGATCTAGGGTTTAGGGTGTTTCAGATATGAAGCTAAGGATTTTGACAGTTTTTTTGGAGTGAGGGTGAAGAGTGGTACAATTTCAGGTTTGGACGGAGAAGGGAAACAATCTCAATGGAATTCCGGCGGATTTATTGGTAGGATAGGGTTCTAGAGGGTGTTGGGGGTTATATGGTGAGATTTTGGGTAAGTTTAGAGCATCACTGCCGCCGTGGACGATTTTGGCAGCAGCTAGGGTTTCTAGGGGCCTAGATCTAAGATCCACAAATTTTGGTGGGGATTTTGGGAGATCGGTTGGTATGGTGAGGTTTGAGAGGGCCTGGGGATCGTATCGTGTGATTTTAGATGGATTTGGGGTGTCACCACCGCCGTGGGCGATTTTCGATGGGCGGGCGATGGCAAAAGAGTTTAGTAGCGGCTAGAGTTTGGTTAGGTTGAAGAAGATGGAGAGTGAGGGGGGTTCCGGAGGGGTTAGGGTTGTTAGGACATATGTATATTAATTGAGGGGGGAGTTCCGAGCCGTTGGATATGCAGAGATCAACGGCTGAGATCAATCGTTACCAAAACGGTATCGTTTGGTTAGGGGGGAATTGGGACCGGACTGGGTATTGGGCTTGGGCGATTTGGACTGGGTGTATTGATGGATTTTGGGCTGATTTAAGTTGGCCCAATTTGGCCAAGACTAGTTAAGCCCCCTTTCTTCTTTTTCCTTTGATTTTTTAAAATCTAATTAATTAATTAAATTCTAAATTAAGTGCTAAATTATCTTAATTTGTAAAGTTAAACTAACTATCTATTTATATTATTTACATAATTAGCCAATCCTAAATTATTAAAAGAGAATTACTAATTTAACACTAAGAACTAAAAAATGTCAAAATAAATAATTTTTGTGATTTTCTTCTAATAATATAATAAAATAATGCAATTATCTGGCTGACTACGCTCGAGCAGAGCTCAGACCCGGAGGTGGTAATAGGCCGAAATGGTCTCGCGAAGCCGGTCCCCGGAATCCCAGCGACAAAGTCAAACTTAGACTGGCCTGCTTAAAGCTAGCTTTCTAACTCTTTGATTGATAAATAGAACTAGATCTCGACCTGGCTCAATCAAAAACCTAACAGTGCTATATGATAAAGATTTAAATCATCAAGTTATGCTAGCATCAACTGGGAGTGGAGACCTTATGTTGGAAAATCATCAGGTTGTGCTGGCATCAACTAGGGAATAGAAACCCTATGTTGGAAAATCATCAGGTTATGATGGCATCAACTAGGAAATGGAGACCCTATGTTGGAAAGTCATCAGGTTATGATGGCATCAACTAGGGAGTGGATACCCTATGTTGGAAAGTCATCAGGTTATGCTGGCATCAACTGGGAGTGGAGACCTTA
Source organism: Nicotiana knightiana (assembly GCA_005239525.1). Taxonomy (NCBI): domain Eukaryota; kingdom Viridiplantae; phylum Streptophyta; class Magnoliopsida; order Solanales; family Solanaceae; genus Nicotiana; species Nicotiana knightiana. Next base: position 14,721 of record ML388989.1, read on the forward strand.
TGTTGGAAAATCATCAGGTTATGTTGGCATCAACTAGGGAATGGAGACCCTATGTTGGAAAATCATCAGGTTATGCTGGCATCAACTAGGGAGTGGAGACCCTATGTCGGAAAGTCATCAGGTTATGCTGGCATCAACTAGGGAGTGGATACCCTATGTGGGAAAGTCATTAGGTTATGTTGGCATCAACTAGGGAGTGGAGACCCTATGTTGGAAAATCATCAGGTTATGCTGGCATCAACTAGGGAGTGGAGACCCTATGTTGGAAAATTATCAGGTTATGCTAGCATCAACTAGGGAGTGGAGACCCTATGTTGGAAAATCATCAGGTTATGTTGGCATCAACTAGGGAGTGGGGACCCTATGTTGGAAAGTCATCAGGTTATGCTGGAATCAACTGGGGAATGGAGACCTATGTTGGAAAATCATCAGGTTATGCTGGCATCAACTAGGGAGTGGAGACCCTATGTTGGAAAGTCATCAGGTTATGCTGGCATCAACTAGGGAGTGGAGACCCTATGTTGGAAAACCATCAGGTTATGTTGGCATCAACTAGGGAGTGCGGACCCTATGTTGGAAAACCATCAGGTTATGCTAGCATCAACTAGGGAGTGGAGACCCTATATTGGCATCAGGTTATGGTGGCATCAACTAGGGATTGGAGACCATATGTTGGAAAAATGCAGCTAGGGATTGGAGACCCTATACTACTATGATTTTGAATTTTCTTTATTTTATTATTATTATTCAGAGAATAAGTAAATGTGGGAAAGAATTTTGGATGAGTCTTCCCTTTTTTGGAGTTGTTGCCGCAAAGTTGTTTCTAGCCCTTGCGCAGTTTCCTTTTGGTTGCACCTGCTTCTTGCGAGGTTGCTTTTGAATTGCACCTATTTTCCTATTTTTAAACAAAGAAAAATTTGTCAGTTTGAAATGGTGGTTGGTTATTGTGGACTTGGATGTTTTGGTCCCTTTATCTCGGCCTGACTTCTTTGATGAAGATCTCAACTGCTTGCTTGTTCCCTGAGGACCGATTTTATTTCTAGCCTTGGAGATCTTGAATTTTCCAAAACTTTACCATGACGGTAAATCACATGGGACTTAACCTTCTTCAACTTTATTTTTCCTTTGTGGGAATTTAACTTTGATTTCCTTTTCTTCCAGGAGCTTGATTTTAAAGCATCGGCCCTCATAGCCAGTCGAAGTCTACTTGATGCACCTGCCGAGGCTGGGTTCCTTCTTAAATATTGGCTTGTGTCAAACAAGAACCTTGTAAATCAACCTTGCCATCCTTTATTTGTCTTAATTTCATAACAGAATTAGACTGAAAGGGATTTAAAGAAAAACAAACAATGAAATGGATAAAATGATCTTAGAAGAGAGGTATCCCTTTTGGGGAAAGGAAAGAAGGACTTATCTGGAGTACATGCGGACTTAAATGAGCATGACATGCCTCTTGGACTAGATGCATGATCCGTGTATACCATCCGACTCTCAAAACTCATCACAACTATTCCTTGAAACCGAGAAACCTTGCCCCGGACTGATGGTTCTCTTTTTTATCTGGTGCCCTTTGCGGGTTTTCACCAGCTAACCTCTCTCATTTCTCTTTTCACTGTTGCCTTATAGTGCTCTTTGCGAGTTTTCACTAACAATACTCTCGCATTTTCAGTTTCCCTGCTTACCATCGCCCCACGGTGCCCGTGTAGGTTTTCACCGATAAGACTCTCTCATTTATTTAGCTCATTTGGTGGCAACAGATACAAGTAATATTATTGTTGATTGATCAGAAGGACTTAAAAGGATTTGGGTAAAAGGATTTGTATCGGGTTACAACTTTGGAACCTTTCAGGCGGAACCAATCGTCAAACCGTTATAACTTCTGCCCCCGTTTCAACTTTGAGGGAAATGTTGATTTTTATTTTGGTGTGGCTGAACCCCAGAGTGAGGCTGCTTACGTATCTTTTCGGAATCAAGTCGAACTTAGCTCAAGGAAACTTTTATTTTTGTTTTTGTTTTTGTTTTTTCATATAACATTCAGGTTCCAAAGATGGTGATCAAAGAAGAGTAACTGGCTCAAAGGTCTTGCAAAGGGTTGATAGTATTTGGGTAGTGAGAATGGAAGCCTCCGTCATCCCAATCAGAGAGTATTAAGACCAAGAAAGGGGTTAAACATAATACCTTTTGACCGAATCCACATTGACAGTTGTTTCGGGGTTATTTCCTTCAATGTCTCCTAAGTACAATGCCCTTTTCAGAAACAGTTTTCTTATAATGTACGGACCTTTCCAATTTGGAGCAAACTTTCCTTTTGCTTCCTTATGATGCGGGAGAATACGCCTTAGAATGAGTTTCCCCACTTCAAAGTTGCTAGGCCACACTTTCTTGTTGTAGGCGCGAGCCATTCTTTGTTGATACAACTGCCCATGACAAACCGCGGCCATCCGTTTTTCATCAATCATAGTTAATTGTTCCATCTGGGTCTAACAATGATTCGAAGAGAGAGAATTTCAACTTCTACAGGTATTACAGCTTCAGTGCCATAAACCAATAAGTAAGGCGTGGCTCCAACTGATGTGCACACGGTTGTGCGATATCCCAATAATGCAAAAGGCGACTTCTCATGGCACTATCTAGAACTTTGAATCATTTTTCTGAGATCTTCTTGATGTTCTTGTTTGTTGCTTCAATGGCTCCATTGGCTTTGGGTCGGTAAGGGGTAGAATTGTAATGCATAATTATAAACGGTTCACATACCTCCCTCATCAAGTGACTGTTCAGATTTGCAGCATTGTCCGTAATGATAGTTTTTGGAATACCAAAATGACAAATAATGTTGGAATGCACTAAATCCACCACTGCTTTCTTGGTGATGGCCTTGAAAGTGACTGCTTCAACCCACTTTGTGAAATAATCAATGGTAACCAAGATAAATATGTGCCCATTTTAAGCTTTCGACTCGATTGTCCTAATGACATCCATACCCCAGGCAATAAACGACCAAGGTGCTGACATAAGATGCAACTTTGAAGGTGGTGCATGAATCAGGTCATTGTGTATCTGACACTGATGGCACTTCCGGACAAAACTGAAGCAATCATTTTCCATGGTCATCCAGTAATAACCTGCCCGCAGGATTTTCTTTGCCAGGACATATTCGTTCATGTGGGGCCCAAATACTCCCGAATGCACTTCATTCATGATATTTTTGGCTTCTTTGGCATTTACACACCTCAAAAGATTCAGATATGGAGTTCTTTTGTACAATACTTCTCCGCTTAAGAAGAAACTTCTAGCAAGCCTTCTAATGGTTCTCTTTTGTTCTCCATTGGATTGTTCGGGGTATTCCTTTGTTTTCAAGAACCTTTTAATATTATGATACCATGGCTGAACATCTGGTTATATTTCAGTAGTGTTGAAATAACCATGTATTTCTCGAATTTGGATCTCCAACATGTCAATATGGGCATTGCCTGGGTACGGCAGCACTGCGGCCAAGGTAGCTAATGCATCAACTAATTCATTGTGGAATCGAGGAATGTACCTAAATTCAACAGACTTGAAGCGTCCGCTGAGATCTTCCACATGTTGTCTATATGGGATAATCTTGATGTCTCTAGTTTCCCATTCAACCTGAGCTTGACAAATGATTAAATCGAGATCTCCCATGATTAATAATTCTTCCACATCCAGATCAATTTCCATGTTCATTCCCATGAGGCAAGATTCATATTCAGCAGTGTTGTTCGTATAGAAGAACCTAAGTCGAGCTGTAGCCGGATAGTGCTGACCAGTGGGCGAAATCAAAATTTCCCCAATCCCGACACCCTTTTCATTTACAGCTCCATCAAAGAACATTTTCCAAGTCTTAGTGTCTTATGGAATTACTTCAACTGAATTTACTTCCTCGTCTGGGAAATAAGTGCTTAGGGGTTGGTATTCATCATCAATTGGGTTCTCAGCTAAATGATCGGCCAAGGCTTGGGCTTTCATGGCCGTGCGGGTGACATAGACAATGTCGAACTCAGTGAGCAAGATTTGCCATTTTGCGAGCCTTCCCGTGGGCATCGATTTTTGGAATATGTACTTCAGAGGGTCCATTCTGGTTATGAGATATGTGGTGTAGGCCAACAAATAATGTCTAAGCTTCTGAGCGACCTAAGTTAGGGCACAACAAGTTCTTTCCAACAACGTGTACTTGGCTTCATAACCTGTAAATTTCTTGCTCAAGTAATATATGGCTTGCTCTTTCTTCCCGGTCGCATCATGTTGCCCGAGAACACAGCCAAAAGAATTCTCTAGGACTGTTAAGTACAAGAACAAAGGTCTTCCAGGCTCGGGCGGTACCAACACCGACGGATTTGACAATATTTTTTGATTTCATCAAAAGATTCTTGACACTCATCCGTCCATTGATCGTCGCGTATTTCCTTAGCAGCTTAAATATGGGCTCACATGTGGTAGTAAGCTGAGCGATGAATCTACTGATGTAATTCAACCTTCCTAGTAGACTCATGACCTCTTTCTTGGTTTTCAGAGGTGGTAAATCCCGAATAGATTTTATCTTTGCTGGATCTAAATCAATACCCCTATGACTGACTATAAACCCCGGGAGTTTCTTAGATGGAACTTCGAATGCACATTTAGCTGGGTTCAATTTCAAGTCATACCTGCGCAGACGCTCAAAGAATTTTCTCAGATATCGCACATGGTCTTCTTTTGTTCTGGATTTAATGATCACACATCTACGTACACCTCAATTTCTTGGTGCATCATGTCATGGAAGATGGCGGTCATAACTCTCATATAAGTTGCCCCGCGTTTTTGGACCTAATGGCATGACCCGGTAACAGTAAGTGCCCCATGGTGTGGTGAAAGTTGTCTTCTATGCGTCTTCTTCATCCATCGGGACTTGGTGATACCCAGCGTAACAATCCACAAAAGACTGTATCTCATGTTTGGCACAATTATCGACAAGAATATGGATGTTTGGTAACGGAAAGTTGTCCTTGGGGCTTTCTTTGTTCAAACCCCTATAGTCAACACATAGTCAGATCTTCCCATCCTTCTTTGGTACTAGAACCACATTGGTCAACCATGTGGTGTATCGGACTACTCGAATTACACCAGCTTTTAATTGTTTGGCAACTTCTTCTCTGATCTTGTCGATGATGTTTGTTTTGAACTTTCTTTGCTTTTGTTAGACAGGTGGACATCCGAGATAAGTTGGAAACATATGTACCACTAAATTTACACTTAGTCCTGGCATATCATCATAAGACCATGCAAACACGTCTTTAAATTCAAACAAAAGTTGAATCAATGCATCTCTAGTTTTTTCCTCAGTGTGAATGCTTATCATGGTTTATCTGATCTCTTCTGAACTGCCCAAATTTACTGGCTCGGTTTCATTTAAGTTTGGCTTAGGCTTATTCTCAAATTTTTCCAATTCTCGGTTTATTTTCCTAAAAGCCCCATCTTCGTCATATTCTAGTTCTTGATTCATTATTTCACAATTAGACAACATTTTAGGATCTGGGCATGAAGTCCGCAATCATGTAATGTTATTTAAGTCCTCATTATTAGAACTGAAAAGAGAAAGATAAGAAAAACAGCAAAATCAGAAAGAATAATAAGAAAAGATTCATAGACGATAAAATATCAATTTCATTTCATTGAATATGAAGATATGAGGGTTTACATTGAAATGAAAAGACAACAAACTAAAAACATCTGAGTTACACCCTGAAATATCTCGGAATGCAGAAAAGATGGCAAGACTGAACTACCGGGATTCCCGCCTGACAGGGAATGAAGTAGCCTTCCAATTTTGAAGTTTAGCATTTGGCCCCATGTATTGCACCTCAGCAGTGCTTGAGCCTTTTCCCGGGTGGACCATGTGAACCTCGTACAACATTTGTCTCATTGCCTCACAAATGTCCTCAATTTCTTCGGCCGTGAAGGCCTCTTCTTCTTCTTCTTCTATATACTTTGGTTTAACAAATGACCTCGCGAGATGTAGGACTGGTTGAGGCAGGACCCACCCATTTTTCTTACGTTCATCGGCCCATTTTATGTCGTGATCGGTAGCTTGGAAACCTATACCAAAGAACTTCTTGTTGGCAGTCAAGGTGATGGGATTTGTGACGCCTTGTAAGGATACCCCGAGCCCTTTCCCGGGCTTGTACCCATGTTTGATCATTTCACTGGCAACCCTGACTGATGCGCTTGATAAGCAGGGTTGAGGACATGGGGTTCCTTGTTCGCACTGGTCGGTGACCACAATTTCAAAGGCTTGGTAGACGATGTGCTCACTTCCCTCTCTAGCCTCGAGACATGAGACTGATGGGTCCCTATAAATGGATTGTTCATCCTCCCCGTGGAAAATAATTTCTTGGTTTTCATGTTCGAACTTGACCATTTGACGGGGAGTAGAGGGCACAACTCCCGCGGCATGGATCAATTCCACGGGGCCAATGGTTAGAATCAAGTCAATTTCCTCTATCGTATCCTGCTTGACACCATCAAAAGCGCCACACAGACATTGTTTGGTCTAATCCTTTCTGTCCTGATTTCCATCCTCTGTAGCATCGAGATGGGGCAAATGTCGACTCCGGACCCACCGTCTAGCATAACCCTCTTCACATAATAACCTTCACACTTGACAGTCAGGTGAAGGGCTTTGTTGTGGGAGGCCCCCTCTGGAGGAAAGTCATTTCGGCTGAAGGAGATCCGGTTGACTTCAAAAAATCTCTTTGCCATTCTTTCCAATTGTTCGACTGAAGTTTCAATCGGAACATACACCTCATTCAGTGTCTTTAGAAGCACCTTCTGATTATCGTTTGAGCTCATCAGCAAGGACAAAAATGAAACTTGGGAAGGATTCTTCCTAAGTTGATCAATTATATCATACTCCGAAGTTTTCATCTTCCGGAAAAACTCCTCTGCTTCTTCAGCACTCACCGGCTTCTTGAGTGGAAACTGCTTCTCCTTGTTTAGCTTCGTTTTGTTCAATTCTTCTGGGTTGTGATACTTACCAGATTGATTTATTTCATTTACTTATCCCATAAATTCCTTTCCTTTATACGTGACCACTTTCTTTTTGTAGTTCCAAGGGACGGCAGTGGGATTTCTCATGGGATTTTGCGGTGCGCGGTAATGATCAAAGGCTCATCCAGCCTGGGTGGAATTATTGGCCTCCGTGCCACGTAAGTCCCTTTTGGTACATACATTTTTGGCATATTCAGTGTGGTTTTCCTCTGTTCAAATCTCTTGGGAGGGCTTAACATGAGCTGTCCCTTCTTGGGGGCTCTAGGGACGTAGAGGATGGCCTCTTTAGCAGGTGTTGCCCCTATATTTGTTTCCCCGGCCGTTTCTGCATTTTGGGGAGTGGAATTATCTTCTTCTCATCTTTGACTTGCTTTGCCACCGCTTTGGGTTTCCGGTAATGGGTTGTTAGTTACATTAGGGACTTCCTCATCCCTCAACACTACCCGTTTTTGTTCTATCAGATTCTTGACTGCTTTCTTAAGGGTCCAACAATTTTCAGTGTCATGCCCTTCTGCCCCTGAGTGATAGGCGCACCTGGTACCTGGCCGGTAAGATGGAGATTCCGGATTCTGTTCGTTTGGAGGTACAGGCTTCAATAGACCCATTTGGACTAACTTCGGGAACAAGCTGGAGTAAGACTCACCAATAGGGGTGAAGTCACTTTTCCTAGGTGGTTCAGGGGGATGTGTGTTATATTGGTAATTGTTCTGTGGTGGACGAGGATTATACGTATCTTGGTGAGGATGGTTATTTCTTGTAGGTAGAGCTCTATTTTGGTTGTAATGATGTTGTGGTCGTGTGTATGGTTGGGCGTTCATTACCGCATAGGGAGGCAGGTCCATATCATATGCTGCATCCTGGTAGGGGTAGTAGTGTTGCGGAGTCTTGGAAGGTGGACAAGAATAATCCCGGGGTCGACGGGTGTTTCTCAAGCTTGAAGCCATCATGGCTCCTTCTTATTTTTTCTACCGGCTTGCTAAACCTCCCTAGCCGTTTTGGATGGCTTGGGAAGTGGCTCTTAAAGCGGATTGACTTATGATGCGGCTTGTTTTCAGGCCGTTTTCTACCATTTCTCTAATTTTTATGGCCTTCGCGAATGGTTTGCCCATGACAGACATCATGTTTTGGAAATAATCGGCCTCTTTGGACTGTAAGAAGACATTGACCATCTCGGCCTCATCCATCGGTGGTTTTACCCTGGCTGCTTGTTCGCGCCATTTGATAGCGTATTCCTGGAAACTTTCCGAGGCTTTCTTTATGAGGTTGGTCAAGGAATTCCTGTCCAGGGCTATATCAACATTGTATTAGAATTGACTTACAAAATCCCGGGCCAGGTCGTCCCATATATGCCAATGGGATATGTCTTGGTCCATATACCACTCAGAAGCAATTCCGGTGAGGCTCTCTTTGAAATAGGCCATTAACAGCTCCTCTTTTCCACCAGCACCCCTCAGCTGGTTACAATATCGCTTTAAGTGAGTGATCAGGTCTCCATGCTTGTCATATCTTTCAAATTTTGGCGTTTTAAAGCCAACGGGTAAATGCACGTGAGGGAACATGCACAGATCAACATATGAAACGCTCTTTTGGCCACTCAGGCCCTGCATATTCTTGAGGTGTTTCTTGATGCTTTTAATATTTCGTGTTATCTCTTCTTATTCAGGATTCTTAAGGGCTCTCTCATGTTCTATGGGAGACTCATATTGTGGGTGCTGAGGATAGGAGTTTGGGCTAACACGAGCGGTGTCCAATTGAAATTGGGGTGCTTGGAAAGTGAATGTTAATGGTTCAAAGCTTTGTCGAGGCAGTGTTGGTTGTTTCATAGTAGAGGCTGGTGGTGCTTTGAACACTGATGTTATTCCTGAAGACGGTGCCTGGGGGCGAACCTCAGAAGGCATACCAATGAAGTTGGCTGACATGGTGGGGTACCCAAACGGAATGGGTTGGTTACTGGGATAGGGACATTGGTAGTTCCTCCCGTCCTGGGGATCAATTCAGGGAATCCAGGGATAGCATTGGGTGGTTCCTTGATGTTGGAACATGCGTCCCACATTTCTAGCATAATCATAGCCTTTTATTTTCCTCAGCAACTGCTGACTCTGACTGCAGGATAGCCGATGTCGGGCTATCTTCGGGCTCAATGACTGGTAGATGACTTTCTGAGGCCATGGCGGTACTTCCTTTAGATCTCGTGAAGTAAGGGTGTGAAGCCAGATTACCACAAAAACCAACCACCTTAAAAATAGAACATGTTCTTTAAAGCATACACAACAACCCGGTTAGTTTGAGACATTTAACACATAGGGAATCACATATTGGGGATTCAATGCACCTAAACAGTTAAACGTTTTCTAAATGTTTTGCAACGGCTGTGTGTTTCATCCCAGCTTTGTGATCACCCCTTTTTACTTTCTTAAATTTCTTTCTTTATTTTTATGGCTATGATCGAATCCTACGTGGATTGCCTACGTATCATGACGCCGCATGAATCAGATCATTACGTAGTTCAGGGGATAAGTGCGAAATAACAAACCACACACATTTTTTCATTTCATTAACAAAGATATCTTTTCTTTTCTTTTTTTCTATTACAAGGAATTAAAGTACTGACGACTATAAAGGAAAACAATATAGACTTGAAATAAATGACACAACTTTGAACAAAATTCGGAAAAAGTAAAGTACAGACTCGAGAAAAAAGAAACAGAGATTGAAAACTAAAAAGTACACAAGAGCCTCTATTAGTCTTCTGGGAGCCTGCAGGGCATTAGCTGATCTTTGCGCGGGCCTTCGCGCTATGTCTTCTTAAAGACGGTCTAAGTCATCCATTACCTGGTGGACGAAGGTCATCATGGAAGCGAAAAACGTGGACCTAGTCATGTCTTCACACTCATGACATTTCATCATGACATAGTCAGCTATCTCCTTAATCCTTGTTCGGATAATTCCTTTTTCTTGAAGCAGACGCCCAATTTGTTGTGCCCGGGCTTCCAACACTTGTGCGCTTGTATTGTTTTGGTCATGTAGTTGTTGCACGCTTTCTTCTAGTTGGCAAATTAATGCGTAGCAATGCTCTTTTTCTGTTTTAAAGTCTTTTGTTTTCTGGACCATTTCATTCTCAAGGGCAAACAACTTTCTTTAGAACTGTTATTTCTTTGTCGTATTTTTGCTTCAAACGGTGGGCATGTTCTTCTGCTCCTTTGGCTAATTTTGTTTGAGCATCTAGCAAATCTTTTTCGGTCTTTATCAAGTCAGTTGCATAGTCGTGGACCTTCATTCTTAAGTTGTTGATGATTTTTTCATCTCTCTCGCTCCTTACAGGCGTTTCGGCGACTATCCTCATGTCCCGGAGTTGGGCTAGGAGCGCCTCGTTCTCTCGGTGGGTCAATTTTCTCTTTTCACCTTCTTCTACCTGTGCCTGTAAGTCATTGTCAAATGCAAGGTTCCTCAACTTTTCCTCCAAGGCATGCATAATGGCTTGATATTTCTTTTCCTTTTCTCCCCAGGCCAACCGTTCTTGGACTTTGTCATCAAAAGCTTGAATATGAGGCCTTTTGTGGGCCTTTCTGGCTCGGGCTCTGGCTCCTCATTAATGCAATTCCTTCTTTTAAAATATGTGGCATAGCCCGGATCTACTTCACCTCTTGCAAGATCAGGAACTTAGGTATCCTCTTTCAAGTATCGGTAACCATTCCAAATTTGTTGGATTATAGCCTCGGGAAGTGGGGCTTCAGGGTGTAGCTCTATAACTTGGACACTCAAATCTTCATCCTCAGGCACCACTTGATATCTTCCCAATTGTAGCACATCAATAACAAATAATTCTTTGTGTCTGTCATATATATGACTTCCCTCACCGGTATCCATCCTAAATCCACTCAATCTGGTTCGCCTTTAAAGTTCTCAAGTGGGCGATCCAAGCTTCAACCCCTTATGGAGAGTTCTAATCTTTTACTCTCTCTTCATAGCTCTCAATGAAGTTGTTCTTGCTTGGATCGTAGCTCATAAATTTCGGATGATGACGAAGGTGTTCAATAGCTACATTTGTAGAAGGATATTGCAACCTTCAAAGAATGTCGCCCCAGACTTACATCGTGTCAATGCCCAATAGATATCCGACAATATCAGTGGAGCAAGTGTGTGATCTTCCTTGGCAGTTAGGACTTGTGCAATTCTAGCCATACGGATATCAATTGTGCCTTTTTCATTTGGAAAGACCATGACTCCCAGAAATGCCACTATGAAAGCAAAGCGACGATGAATTTTCCAAGTATCTTTCCTTTGCTTGTTGTTCAACCCCTTTTCATGCGTTTCAAACCCATCTGTATACCCATACCTAGAGTACATGAAGCAGAATGAGCAGCAGCCCTCGTTTACACGGTTTTTTCTTATTTGCTTACTAATGTTCATGATATCAAAGAAACGACACACTGAAAGAAGCCTCGGGAATATAAGTTGTTGATTTCTTGAGTCCCGACAGAAACCCGTATACCCAGTTATTTTCTCCAAGGTGGGAGTGAGCTCGAAGTCCGAGAAGCGGAAGAAATTACAACGGGATACCAAAAAGTCACTAAAGACTTGATTAGATCATCCTGGGTCTTGACTTTCATAATATCCGTGAGAGCACCCAGATGTTCTACTACCCAGTCTTGACCCTCTGTATCCAAATCATACCACCATATTTGAAGCTGCAGTGGAGCTTGCTCTACGGCATTTAATGGTGGGTTCTGGATGGTATTCATTATGTACCTGTGAAGGGTTAGGGTTAGGGTTGACTGTAGTTTGAAAGACAGACCAGCAGACTCTTTTTTCAAGAACCAGTTTTCAATTTTTTAAAGAGAAATCGTCTGAAGGTGGCTATTTGTGCAACATTGGCCAAAATGGTCATTTTTTCAATAGTGGCCCCTTCCCACTTTCGAATAAATTTTTGAGGCTGAAGTAAGACACTATTATGGGAAAGTGATTCCTTATTGACAGACATGTGCGTTCTTAGCAAAATAGCCCTTCGACAATATAAAGATGTTCTAAGGCTATTCCGGCAAAAATGGTGCAAGACTCAACCGAAGTTGGGTCAGTTTTATACTTTATTACATTATTTTGTTGGAAGAATTAGGGTCGGTACCGATGAGGTTTGTCTATATATCTCACATTCGGTGAGAATCAGACCCGCGTAGTTCGGTTAGTTTTGACATAATTGGAAAAACATGATATTGACTTATTTTTGAAATAAATTTTCTTTTCTCTCCTTTTTTTCTTTTAATTTTGGCAGAGTTTCGATGCATTTTTAAATATCGGGGTTTTCAAAAATGGGTGAATTTCCTATCCTACCTCACTCTTGGTTTTTCTGTTGATTTTCTTTCCTTAGCCGGTCAACAAGCCGAAACAAATAAATGCACACGTAGCAGGTAAGATGCATCATGATGGTCTTTTATTTCGGATACACTTGTCCTAGATGGACCTAACCCCTGTGTTGAGTCCCCTAAGTCAAATGCGTGTGATGCAAACAAACATACCTAATAGGGAACCGACATGAGGCTATGTTATTCTAGGTTTAAACCTGGGTGTGTGTTCTAGACATGGCTTACCCAAGTGGACAACTTGAGCCTAGATGGGAAGGACGTACCGGCCTAGAGGCTAATCCATCCTCGTTCTATTTTGAACGACCTCTAACAGAAAAGTGGTCCACGCGTACGTGTGAACCATATTTTTAGAAGACTCATAAGGGAGGCGTAAGAAGACAGTTTAATACAGTTCAAATAATATCAAAGTGGTAAATGAGCGACAATTAGCACATTAGGTCCACAAATACAGTAATATCAACAATCAGTAAAGTCAAGTAAAAATCACATTAACAAGCTCGAATTCTTGAACTGTGAACCAGAGATTCTACGTTTGATCCCTAGCAAAGTCGCTAGAGCTGTCATACCTCATTTTTCCCGAAGGGGGATAAGGGAGTTTTTCCAGTTTAAGTGACATTATTCGAATTGGGATTATTTAATTAATTTAAAAGTCGCCACTCGGAATTATTTATTTACGGTGCTCCGAGTCACCATTTTTTTTAAATCTCAAATCGAGGAACTTTGACTATGTTTAGAAGTCTGCGAAGTAAGAAGACTGGGTAAGGAATTCTGTTAACCCAGGAGAAGGTGTTAGGCACTCCGGAGTTCCGTAGTTTTAGCACGGTCGTTTAATAATTTATACTTGGCTTATATTGTTTAATTACTCATTTTAGGACCTATGTGCATTTTTTCTTTTACCTCTTTTAACTACTCGATTATTCGTAATTAAAGAAATATCTTAATACGAGTCACGCGTACGTATACTCATTTAGTTTGGCGCGTCAAGAATCATGTCACACGTACGTGTACACAGTTCACAACACTTAATTATTTTAAGAAAAGCTTGGTCAAATTCGCGTAAACGCATACCTTGATTTTATTTAAAAAATCGTAATCATGTCACGCGAACGCGTACACAACTACGATGCTAATTTAAAAACCGCGCCTAAAAGCATTTCTTCGAGTATTTAATTAAACCGTTTTATTTTTACTAAAAATATTTGACCACGGTCACGCGAACGTGTACCTTGGTTTGTTTTTGACATCGCAACTATGTCAGCGTACGTGTACATAATTGCGATAGTTAGTTTGATTATAAATATACGTATGGTTATGATCATGATTATAAGCTACTTTCACTATGTTTTGAGACTAGATGTAAAGGCTCAATGCTATGTAAGACATTTAGTGAATTAATTGGGCAGCTTACATATTAGCTGCTTAATGGGTCCATAATAAAGAGGCTTTGGGCCTGATAACAAGTGAGTCCAAATGAACTCTGGCCCAATACACATATTATCAATCATTTGACAAATTAAGGGAATTCAATCAAAGAGGATTTGGGCCTGTTGATGGCTGGGTCTAAATGACCTTGGCCCAATGCACATATCACTAAATATTTTATGACTGAAAAATTGTGATTTATTTTTGTAATACCAACCATTGAATCTTAGTTCGTACTTTTGAATTTTTCTTTTAAACAGGATGCTAAAAGGAACTTGGGGCATAAGCAAAATAAATCAAAATCTGGTCCAATTCGATAATCTTTTTTTACTGATTTCCTAAATATTTTTGTTTCTTATGTTAAAACCGTGTTCATAAGTTTAAAATCATTTGTGTATATGAAAGTTTTAGAAATAAATATACCTTTAATCAAATTATCAACTTAGTTTATTAGTAAAACTAAAATACATTTTCATAGGACCCAATTGGTTTGGGCCTGAAAATGTGCTAGGTCCACTGTCCAGTTTGCTTCGAAAAATCTAATTTTTATAATCTGAAAATTCTAAAACTACCAAATCGGAATTGTCATATTTAATTGCTTTGAATGATACCTTAAAATTAACTAATACATTAAACTAGCACGCCACACAAAGAAAATATAGAAAGAACTTAATTATTACAATTTATTAACTAAATAATGAGTTTAATTCCTTATACCGAATGATGACAAATCTATATATTACTACTCCTAACAAAACTTCCTTCAAAAACACCGTTTTATGCTTCTACTATTGTAGACAAATACATGAATTTTTGGGATATGATCCTTTAAACATGAACAAATACATGAGGCTCAGACAGATTGGAGCAACCTTCAGAAAAACTTTAAACATAAATAAATTGACCAATTTTTTTACAGATTTTCACATAATTTCAAACTAAACAAATTCAATTATGTTGCATGCAGTACTTTAACTCATATCCAAGACTACATTCAAACAAACACAATTTGATAAACAACAAAATAATAGTCATGATACTAAAATAACAAAACATCTTTAAATGAAACTGAATTTTTACATTGTCAAGAGTAGTACCTTGATAGCAGCAAGAAACCAAAAGAAAGATAGAAAATAAGTCTCTGAAAATTCGAGTAAAACCAGCGGCAAGAACCCTAAGTAGAGAATCAAAGAGCTTCCAATTCAAACTCAAAACCCAGTAGAGTACGAAAGTAGTAAGAATTGGAAAAGAAAGTAGATTTTTTTTGTTTTTTGTTTCTGAAATACCAAGGCTGGTTTTTGCAGAAGATTTTGCTAAAAACGAAAATGAAGGGAAAAGACTCAAGACAGTGCAGATTCAGTGTATTTTTCGAGAATTTTCAGTGCCCTTAATGGAAGAAAGTGGGTTCTCTTATATAGAGTAAGGGTGCTAGGGGATAGGGATCAAAGTTACAAGGGAGTATGTCAGTGTTCCCTAAAAATCAGGAAATGGCATCTTCCCAAAATAGAAAAACGGACAGCAGTCCAATTTCTGGTACATTCTCAACACAAAAAATGGACGACTGTCCAATTTCTGGATATTTCAAACCCTATCTTTATCCTTTCCTACTTAGATTGGGACAATTTTCCCTGTTCTAGAAATTTCCTATTAGTTACTGAAAAGTTTTAAAGTTAAAACCCTAAATTAACCCTTCAGGATTTTGAAATTGCCTTAGAACCAGACCTGGTTCTGGGCCTGAATCGTGTGACTCTGTTCTAAAGAACTTGGGCTCTCAAAACAACATTGAATCTGTGGGACTGTCTATCACAAACAATCCCACTTTTGAGCCAAGTTAAATAGGCCAAATGTCGCGCCCTTTTTTTCTCGCGAAATCGGGTTTCGACATTTCTGAGACAATTCCCTTCCTTTTGGGATGGGATATGGGATTTGAAGAGTCGCCACCTAACTGATTAAGGTGCATTAGGGAACCTAGAGTAATTAACTCATGAAACTAGTTTGCATCACCAGAGATCGGGTAAAGGCTCGAAATTACCTTGAGGGGAAGGTGCTAGGCACCCCTCGAGGTCCACAACGGTGGGTCCAAACTTAATTAAGCGAATTACTCTTTAAAGGAAATAAAGCAATTTAGACAACTATTATTTTAAAACAGGAATTAAAGGGGTCCTAAGTTTTTTAGCTTATAGGATCATTTCCATGCAATACTTGGTAACTTTCCCCAGCTGGGATGCTACACATAGTATTAGCGCACAGGTCATCATCTCCTTTACTACCGAATTACTATCTTTCAGTTTTTATTTAAGTGTTCTAGTAGCTTCTAACTCGTGCCTTATGCGTGCACTACTCGTCCCTTTCCTATGGTCCTGGAGGTGTTTAGGACCTCTATTTAAGGTGGTTCTAGACTGACCTAAGTTGCTAAAATGAGAAAAAGCTAGGCGACAAACAAAATTCAAATAGGACTATCACAGAAGAGCAACTAAAGTCTCATGTTAACCTCCACAAATAGTCAACAAATGCACGCAATTCAATGAACAAATTTCATTAATTTAGGATCCCATTGGCAGGATATCTAGATGAGCAGAAATAGAATATAGAGAAGCAGTTTGTTTAAGGCGAGCATCGGGATCTATCAATTTGCCTACTGATTTGATTAGTTCTGAATCTGGGCAAATTTCAAGCAGCAAGAGATCACAACTTTAGGCCCAGAATTCTTATTAAACCTACAGGTTTTGCCTAAGTGATAACCAGAACAAAATCCTATAGGCATGGTGCCACGACCCCAAAACCACCCGGTCGTGATGGCGCCTATCATGGAACTAGGCCAGCCGACACATTTTCAGAATAATTCGACACTTTATAATAAAGGTGTTTTTAAACCATTAATTAATAAAAACTTCGTAACATCAGTTTAATTGACAAGTGTGGAGAACAAACAAAATCCTGACATCGGGGTGTCACAAGTCACGAGCATCTACCAAGGATAATCCAAAAACAACTAAGACTATTATAGTCGGTAAAACACTAATATATTCTAAGGAAGATAAGAGGGAGAGGAGCAAGGCTGCGATCGCCATGCAGCTACCTTGCCGACTCCGGGTATCCGCGATAGATGAAAGAATCACGCTCGCTATCACGTCCAGAAATCCCTGGATTTGCACACAAGGTGCAGGGAGTAATGTGAGTACGCCAACTCAGTAAGTAATAAATGTATATAAGGACTGAGCAGTAAGAAACACTTAAATCCATTTCATGAAATCACAGTAAGTACAACTTATCTTCAAAACAATGTATAAGTCAAATCATCTTGCTTAAAACCAGATTTTCAGTAAAAATCATTTGAATATATTTTTCCAACAGTTTCAAACGTGTTTCAATGAAGTTTAGAGTAAAAGTGATGAAAATCATAAATAGCCCCTCGGGCAAAACATGTATCATAAACTGCCCCTCAGGCATAACATCACTCAAAATCAATCCATCGGGCAACCTCACAGTCACTTGTAATTATCCCCGCGGGCACAACATGAATCAAGAACAGCCTCTCGGGCAACATCACATCACTCACTCAGGGTACCCGCGCTCACTGGGGGTGTACAGACTCCGGAGGGGCTCCTACAGCCCAAGCGCTATAACAAGCCATCTTGTGGCGTAATCAATCAGGCCCTCAACCTCTCATATATCATAAACCAATACAACATGCTGCGGCGTGCAGCCCGATCCCATGATATCCTCACAACACAGGCCCTCAGCCTCACTCAGTCAGAAACCTCTCAAGCCACTCTGACTATCAGTAAAACAGGGTGCTCATCCTAAAATACCATTTTATGCATCAAAACGGAGTAAATAAGACTGAGTTATGAAATCAGTAAAACATAGCATGACTGAGTACAAATTTTAAATCAAAACAATGAGGAAATAGTAGTAAATCCCCTAAGGGTCCAAACAACTTGGCACGAGGCCCAAATGCGGCATTCAGCCCAAAACATAGTAGTACTTTCTAAAAACACGAAATATCATATAATTTTCAGTCAAATACGCAACTTAATAGTTGCTACGGGACAGACCAAGTCACAATTCCCAACGGTTCACGCCACACGCTCATCATCTAGCATGTGCGCCACTTCAAATAGTGAAACAATGTGAAATTCGGGGTTTCATACCCTCATGACAAGATTTACAGTCATTACTTACCTCAAACCGGATAAAACTCTACTCCGCAATACCCTTGCCGCTCTACACGACCGCGAATAGCCCCGAATCTATCCAAAATCAGTATATTATCATTAATATATGTTAAAGGAACGAAGCCCACATCAAAATTATCAAATTAGACCACAAATCCCGAGATTGGCCAAACCCGGCCCCCGGGCCCACGTCTTGAAATCCGGAAAAAATCACAAAACTATAATCCTTATTCCCTCACAAGTCTACCTATATCAAATTCATCAAAATCCGACATGAAATGGCCATGCAATTCCCCAAAATACACTCTCCAATTTTCCTCCATTTTCTCCAAATTTTCACCCCAAATTCCCAATTTAGATGAAAAAAATCAATACACAATCATGAAATTTAACCAAAATTAAGTGAATAACACTTACCCCAATCACTTCTCTAAAAATCCCTTCAAAAATCGCCTCAATCCGAGCTCCATAGCTCAAAAAATGCAAAAATAGCTGAAACCCTCGAAATAGAGTACTTTATAATCTGCCCAGGTATTTACCCTATGTTATCGTGGAAAAACTAATATGATAGCGAAGCAAAAAGTTTTCCAACCGTTCTTTTACCCTATACGATCGCGGCCATTCCCACGCGATCGCGCAGAACAAATTTTTCCAACAGCCTTCTCCAACTCTTCTGGACAGTCTCTAGTATAATGGTCATAACTTTTTGTAAAAAACTCCAAATTATAATTGGCTTAACTTTATGAAAACTAGACATCAAGGTCTAACTCTTTCATTTTTGGATCATCTTCAAATTCCTTATAGACTGTGAGTTATAAGCTTCCAAAGTCGGGTCAGTGCAGCAGAGATTTTACTCTATGCAATCGCGGGAAGACTTACGCAATCGCATAGAACAACTAAATTTTCCAAATTTCCTCTATGCTAACGCGGCCAGATATATGCTATCGCACTGTACACCCCCGAAGTTAAAAACCAACAACTAGAAATGGCTTAGAAATGGTCCGAAACCACCTGAAACTCACCTGAGGCTCTCGGGACCTCAACCAAAACATACCAACACATCCCATAACATCACACAAACTTAGTCGAGCCTTCGAATCACCCAAAACAACATCAAAATACCAAATTTACCCCGAATTCAAGCCTAAGGATTTCTAAACTTCCAAAATTCGCCAACGATGCCGAAACCAACCAAACCACGTCCGATTGACCTGAAATTTTGCACACACATCACAAACGACACTACGAACCTATTCCAACTTCCGAAATTCCATTCCGAACCCGATAGCTAAGTTTCCACTGTCGATCGGAAATTGCCAAAAATTCAATTTCACCAATTCAAGCCTAATTCTACCACGGACCTCCGAATAACATTTCGAACCCACTCCTAAGTCCAAAATCATCTAACGTAGCTATCTGAACCATAAAAACCCAATTTCGAGATCATTTACCCATAAGTCAACTTCCGGTTGACTATTCCAACTAAATAACCAACTTAAGAGACTAAATATCTCATTTCTCTTCAAAATCGCTCAGAACCCGAGCCAACCAACCTAACACAACATAATAGAGATGAACCACATATAATGAAGCAGAAACGGGGAAAACAGGGCTAAAACTTTTGGAATGACCGGTCGGGTCGTTACACATGGTATCTACAACTGTTAATTAGAGACCTGTAACAACGAGTTACTGATTTTAACAGATAGGTTTTTATCTCTTTAGATCCTGTAGGCATGCTTTCTACTTTTGAAGAATTAGTTAACTCCTATAGGCATGATTTCTAAGTGTTGAAACTGATTACAAGAATGATTTCTAAACTTATAACTGTTTTACCATATAGGCATGATATCTATTAGTTTAAACCCTATAGACATGATTTCTAGGTTTTGAAACTGATTCCTTTTATTCTTGTAGGCATGATATCTAAGTTGAAACTGATTTTTATTTCCTATAGGCATGATATCTATTAGTTTAAACCCTATAGACATGATTTCTAGGTTTTGAAACTGATTCCTTTTATTCTTGTAGGCATGATATCTATTAATCACGTTGGGGCAGAATTTTTAAAGTAAATTGCCAGAAAAGTTTATTAGCTCAAATAGAATCCTATATACATGTCCACTAATGAACATTGAGATTGAAAATATGTGTAGATCCTATAAACATGAATTCTAATGCATAATTGTAAAAGACTTATAGACAGTGTCTCTAATATGCCAAAAATATAAAAATTCAAAATCATAAACAGTCAGAAGGAAATTCTATGGACAGGATCTCTAAACAAACAGTAGCATGCACATAAGGAATTAACACAATGGACCGATAAGCAGGATTTCTACCCGAGCTTGAACAAAGATATATAGACCCCCCCCACCCCAGCTTTTTACTAATAACCACATATCAGTTTATTACAGATATTATTACATTATTACAGCCCAATGATGAATAAATTATATAGTAAAAATTATTACACTATAGGGATCCTTAGCAGGACTAATATTAACCTGAAAACCAGGCCTTCAAGCAAAGCTAGTCTGAAGCATAATGTGATCCATCCATGGCACATAAAATTAGGTTTCTAATGTGTCAAAGTTCCCAAGGGCCTCAGGGACCCCGGGAAATGCTCACATCAGAACCTCACTTAGAAAACAGTTCATAAAAGATTGGAAGACCAGCCCCAATGTGTCAGAATTCGGAGGAGTCTCAAGGACTCTAGGCAGTGCTCACATTGGGGGTGATAGGAACCTAGATAACTAATAGTAGAAGTTTGAAACTAGTATATAAGGGGTAGGGGGACATTTTTAGAAAACAGTTTTATTTTTTTAGGAGCAAACAAATTCAAACTACATGGTGCAACCAGAGCAGACATAATCCAATTTTAGCATCAGGTTCAAGCAAATTGGTGTTTATTTAAACTAAATACTCAGACCAATACTTAAAGTAGTCACATAAGCAAGGAATAACAGATAGAACTGATCACACATGCTTGAAATATCTAAACATGTTCAGAATAGGGAACATACAACTGAATCAAACAAGGTTTCACATTATTGAAGATTAATTATCACTAAGTGGGATCATATAGGCATGTATTAAGCAGAAACATGCTGAAGTTTGAAATAACTAACCAAACAAACACATAGAACATGATAGGGTAGTAAGAACTAGAGCATACTAGTCTTAGAGAGAGGCAAATAGGCATCATAGATTAGGCAGAAGCATGCTTAGGTTGAAATACACATGCAAAACAGAACAAGATAACAAGAATTAAGATGTAGCAGTTGAGGAAGAAACAAACAAAAATCATGTATCAACCAGAAGCAGGTTTAGGTTGAAATAAACTAATCACATAACATATAGAATAGAAATAGGTTAATAGAAGTTTAACACATACCAGTTAGGAAGAAAGTAAACAGGAATGTAATGACAGTTTGGATCCAAAGAGTTTAGCCTTGGCTTTCCAGCCGGCTAAACAGTGCAGAAACTAGAGTAGCAGCATAAATAGAGTTTTTTGAGGAAAAACAGAGAGCTTTTTAAGTTGTGAAGTGAAGAAAGTGTGAGAGTGTGTAAGTGTGAGTGTAAGTCTGTAAGCGTGAGCTTGTGTGTTAAAATCAGAATAGTGAAAGGTTTTTATAGCATATAGTAGAGTAAAACCAAATAAGATAAGGTATGAAAAATCAATCAATTAATCAATTAGGGTTAACGGGAATCAATTAACAGTAAGTATAACTTAAATTAAGGAGCATCTTTCACGGAATAAATCAGCAGACAAGATTAGGGCTAAATAAGGTAAGTAGTAAATCCGGAGATAACTTATAGGTCGGTTCTAGTAATCAAAGCACAGAAATCAGGCTAGCAAGAGAATTAAGGCAAGTAGTACCAATTAAGAATCATACACAAGGAAAGAATAAGTAAAAATCTGTCAAGGAGATCTCAATTTTAAAAGGGAAGCACAATTTTCGAACCCTAATTAAGCAAGTAAATAAGTTAATCACTTTAATTGACAGAGCCACAGTAAACGGGCAAAACATTATAACCAACAGTCAAATAATTGAAAACCCGAAGGTGTAAGGCCATAGAGATGAAACTCCAGTAAGATCAATTCGAAAAAGCAAAGAAGAAGACTAGAGTTGAAAACTTAAACGTTAAAACATTTTTGCAGAAATCTCTTAGAACCAAATCCTAGCTTTAGAAAAAAATGAAATCGGTTAACAACAGTAGTAAAAACGAAAAATATCTTAAAGGAAAAATACCAAACAAACTCAAAACACTTCAGATCTAAAGAGATTTGAACTGATTTAGCCAGAAATAGTTAGGTTTATACAAAAAAAAAAATAAACAGAGGTTGAAAATCTGGTTTGAACCAGAGATTTGAAGCCATAAAAATAAAAAAATGATAGTACTCACAGACATGGGTGAATATAGACGGATTAGTCGAGAACATGAGAGGTTTGAACCAAATCTGGTTCGAATCTCTTGAGACTAGCCTCAACTAGGCCGGGTAAGGCCTGAAAAATCGAAGAAGGAAACCATGAATCGAGGGGAATAACGGTGACGGTGGGTTAGAGTTAGAAGGGGGTGAGAGAGAAGAGAGGAGGGAAGGGGTTTCAAGGGTGGAGGATTTGTGGAAATGGGTAGAGTTTAGGTCGTTTGGTGTATTAAAAAAGGAAAATGAATCCTGGAATTGATCTTCTGAGATCAACGGCCAGGGTTGATTTAGGCTGGGCGGGTTATGGGTTATTAGATCAGGGTATTGGGTTAATAATTGGGCTGGGTAATTCCGTTAGGCATTTTAGGTGTTGGGCTGAGTAATTGGGTCCGAAAAATTAATTGAAAGGGGCTATATTTTAAATACCCATTTAGTTTGATAAAAATAATTTATAAAAATAGTTAATAAATGATGAAAAATCTATTTATGTATGAAAATAATTTAAAATAATTACTTAATATTATAAAATATAAAAAGTCATTTTCGTGTAAAAATAAATTAATTATGCACACATGGGCTATTATTGCAAAGTTATTGCAATTATAACCTGAAGATGTAAATATGACTATGCATAAAATCATTAAAATTTAATATAGATATAAATGATACAATTAATAAATAAAATTATTATAAAATTATTCATAATGAAATTAGCAATTATTTAGATAATAAAATGATGGAATAAATTAAATAAAAATCCTTTAAAATTACAGAAAATTATGAAAAAATATTAATAGATGCTCATGCATTATTTTAAAAATATATATGTATTTTGAAAATAATATAGAAAAAATTGAGTATCAACACCAAACAGTAGAGGCCCAAATCCTAAGACTAACAAACAATTACCAAGCATGCATTTAACTAATTATTGGTGTAATTAACCTAAATAATTCTATTTAATGAAATTTAAAAAATAACAGATTAAACAAATGAAAACAGTAACATTGAAAATAAACATAAAAATAAAATAAATAATAATAAAAGGAAAGGAAAAATTGAAAAGAAAAAGGTCTAGCTAAATCAGACTGATTTTGGCCAAGGAGGAGTCTAGTTGCTAAAAACCCTCTTGCCAAGACACCCATCTGGAATCTGAAACCCCTGATGGGAGATCTTGGCAGGAGAATTTTTGGACAAGCTAGGTGGAAAAAATTTAAAGGGGGCAGATCTAGGGTTTGGGGTGTTTCAGATCTGAAGCAAAGGATTTTGACGGGGTTTTTTTGGAGTGAGGGTGAAGAGGGGTACAATTTCAGGTTTGGACGGAGAAGGGAAACAATCTCACTGGAATTCCGGCAGAGTCAGTGATGTTAGCCGGAATCCGGTGACTTCTAAATGGTTCATACCTAGCACAAAAAATGATTTCTCTTATCAAGAGAAATCGATTTCAGTTAGTTTTGACCCAAGACGAGCAGAAAACCCCAGCTGAATAAAAAAAAGGGTGAACTAGGGTTTCAAGGGAACTCAGATCTGAGATCCATCCAATTTGGTGGGGTTTTTTGAGGATCTATTGATAGGATAGGGTTCTATAGGGTGTGGGGGTTATATGATGATGTTTTGGGTGAGTTTAGAGCATCACCACCGCCATGGGCGATTTTCGGCAGCAGCTAGGGTTTCTGGGGGCCTAGATCTAAGATCCACCAAATTTGGTGGGGGGTTTGGGAGATCTGTTGGTATGGTGAGGTTTGAGAGGGCCTACTTCTTAGTAAATTTCTTCCTACTCGGACCCGCTGTATTTCCTTTGACTACTCCTGAGATATAGTGAAAACATTTTGTTATGGTGGATAGTGGGGAGTGAAAAGTCGTATAGTGTGATTTGGGGTGGATTTGGGGTGTCGCCGCCGTCGTAGGCGATTTCTGGTGGGTGGCGACGGCGAGGCAGTTTAGCGGCGGCTAGGGTTTGGTTAGGTTGAAGAAGATGGAGAGCGAGGGGGGTTCTGGAGGGGTTAGGGGTGTTAGGACATATATATATTTATTGAGGGGGGAGTTCCGAGCCGTTAGATCTGCAGAGATCAACGGTTGAGATCAATCGTTACCAAAACATCGTCATTTGGTTAGACGAGAATTGGGACCGGACTGGGTCTTGGGCTTGGGCGATTTGGACTGGGTGTATTGATGGATTTTGGGCTGATTTAAGTTTTCCCAATTTGGCCAAGACTAGTTAAGCCCCCTTACTTATTTTTCATTTCTTCTTTTTTCTTTGATTTTTAAAATCTAATTAATTTAATTAAATCCTAAATTAAGTACTAAATTATCTTAATTTTTAAATTTAGACTAACTATCTATTTATTTTATTTACATAATTAGTCAATCCTAAATTATTAAAAGAGAATTACTTATTTAACACTAATAACTAAATAAATGTCAAAATGAACATTTTTTGTGATTTTCTTCTAATAATATAATCAAATCATGCAATTAGATGCTAAATGCAATAAAAACCTAACAATGCTATACGATGAAGATTTAAATATTTTCGTTATTTTCTATGACTTCAAAATACTAAAAATGCATGAAAAATGCAACTAAATGAGAATAATTTCAAATAATTACCAAAATTCTAAAAATAAATCTTAAAAATTATCTATTTATTAATTTTGGGGAAATATTTTTGATGAGGTAAAAATTACATGTTCACAGTAATATCCGGGCTTATCCGGATGTTATGGCGCAAATCTCGCTCGATATCAACTGTATATCACTATTTACTAGAAGAAAAAGGTTTTTACCTTAGTTAGACTTGTACTAGGATTGAAATTTCCCTACTATATAAAGGGGAGAGCCTGGCAGGTATACCAAACCTAAAAAGTCAATTTTTGTTCTCTAATTACTATTCAACGTGTTCTTCAGCTGCTTAATTATTTAACTTCCAACCGAGCCCAATCCGAGGGCTTGATCGGAACCAACTTTTAGTGTTCATCATAAAGTTGGGGTTAATCATCCATCGTATTTGGTTTGATCGTTTTGTTTCTCTTCAATTCAATTATTTGGTGTTCTTAGATCATTCGTGTTAGATTAAAGCACATATCCTTTAAACCGCGTATAAATTCAATTGTTATTCATTTTAAGGGTAAACAAACACCAAAACTGCAAAAGTCGAACCTCTAAATATAGGTTCTCGTTGAATCTTTTTTCACTACTCTCGATACATCTAACAACCAGTGTTCATTAAATATTGGAATCTTCACATAAATAATTATTCGTATTCACCATTAGTGAGCGGCGCCAAATCTTTCTATGGATTGCTTCTTTCGCCTCTTTCGCCGTCAAAGTGTTGCTGGACTCTACTCCTCTCCCCGGGCTTGCTCCGATTTACTTTTTATAGTCAACATACATAGATTATATATTAATTATATATATTATATACATTTATTATCTTTAATTTAAGCGATTTAATGAGCGACTGTTTAGGTTAAAAAATAGATCGTGGTGAAAGTTTCCATAACTATATTGTTATGAAGTTGTACACAAGACAATTTAATTCTTCTTAAATATTTGATAAATATAAAAAAAAACATCCTAAGCGAAAATAGTTGTGTTGTGTACAACTTCAAAACAACATAGTTATTGAAATTGTCACCATGATCCATTAGTTAGGAAAGTTAAAGTAAGCATTAAAAGTCACTTCGTCTACAAGTAATGGGATTCCAAGTTTGCCATATGAAGACTTCAACTCGAACGTATAGGAATTAACTAATTGTGAGCTAATTCAGATTCCTTACTTCCTAATAAAGTGCTAAAAGTGTTTCCCTTGAGGTCACGATTGTGCTTTTGTGCGTTAATTGAGAAGGAATTTGAATATGGCATCATCTTTCCCTCTACCATTGAATATGGCATTCTCTGTATAGTACGTAGCGGAGAGACCTTCAGTAAGATATCATCCAATACCAATTTGTATTTTATACGTGTGTTCATAATATTTTAATTTAAAATTTTAATATGCATATTGTGTATGGTTAAAATCAGGTCCACCCGATTTTAATGATTAACCGAGACCAAGGGGATGGATCGAAGATCGGCCCCGTAATAGATCAGACCGAGGCATGAGGATAAGATATCGAGTTCGGGATTCAAGGTACCTGTCGAGATCGAGACCAGTAGTGATTGAGACCAAATGGGATAGACATCGAACAAGATCGAAGGTAGCATAATAACAGAAAGGCGAGATATTCGTGACAAGTCGAGGATCATAGAGGAAATCTCGGAACGGATCGAATCAAGAACGGTTATTTAGCTAATCATGGGATTCCTTCTCTAATTAGAATTGTATCATAAGTATAATTCATCTACTATATTAAGGGGGATTCTAATCATTTGTAATCCATCTTATTCTCGCATATCAAAGCAATACAATACTCTTTCTCTCTGAAACTGTAATGACCCGGCCGGTCGTTTTGAGAATTCAAGCTTCGTTCGACGGTGTAAGGTCTTGAACAACTTCATATTAGGTATATCGACTTGCGTGCATGGTTGAATTCAGTTACCAGATGATTCGGAGTTGAATTGGAAGAGGGATTCTAGTTTTGGAAGCTTAAGCGGTGAAATTTGACTGGAATTTAACTTTTTGTGTGAATGACTCCAGAATAAGTTTTGGATAATGTCAACAGCTCCGTATGGTCATTTTGGACTAAGGCGCGCGTCCGGATTTGGATTTGGAGGTCCGTAGAGTAATTTGAGGCAATTCGGCGAAAAGTTGGAAAATTTGAAGTTTTACCCACTGTTGACTTTGTGATATCGGGGTCGGAATGCGATTCCGAGAGTTGGAACAACTCCGTTATGTGAATTGGGACTTGTCTGAAAAATTTGGCGTCATTCCGGGTTGAATTGATAGGTTTCGGCACGAGTTTAGAAGTTTGAAGAATTGAAAGTTCATAAGCTCGATTCATGGTGTGATTCATAGCTTCGTCGTGTTATTGATGTTATTTGAGACCTCGAGCGGGTCCGTGTTAGAGTATGGACCTTGTAAGTATGCTTGGACGGGGTCTCGAGGGCCCCAAGTGTGTTCCGAACGAGTCGCGGATGAATTCCATGGTTTTTGGGGAGGCTGAGTTCTGGTGTAACCGCACCTGCGGACCTTGGGCGCAGGTGCGAAGGAGGAGGCGCAGGTGCGAGAAAGGCTGGTCTGGGCAGTCTCCGCATATGCGGAGAATTGGAACACATGTGCGGCTTCGCAGGAGCAGGTCTTGAGCGCAGAAGCGGAATGGAGAGCAGGTGCGGTTGGTCGTGCGCACATGCGGTTGCGCAGAAGCGACTATTTTCATCGCAGGTGCGGTCACGCCTGGGCAGAGAGTTTATATTCGAGGGTTTGCCATTTTCTCCATATTTTGACTTGCAGAGCTCGGTTTTGAGTGATTCTTGGTGGGTTTTTCAAGCAATTCGATTGGGTAAGTGTTCTTCACTTAGTATTTAATGTATTCCATGATTTTATCTTCATTTTTATCGTTACTTGCCTAGTTTAGAATTTCTTGCTTTTTGATTCACTCTTATTGCCTATTTAACTCCAAATTGACTAAACTGAAGATTTCATCCCTTTTTACTATCATGCTATCTCTTCATAACTGCTTATCTTTATTTGTAATTCTCATCACCACCCTATAATTGTTTAGTTTTAATTAAAGTTATGTTTACCTTCCTGCTGCTTACCCTTAAGTGAAATTGTTGAATATCCTCGAAATTTGCTCAACCTTAAAGGTAGTTTAGATATCTTATATCTTTGTTGACTAGCCCTTATTTGAAATTTCCGGATCTTCGTGTTAATTTCTTGTTGTCGAATCGTGCAATTGGATACAACTGTTACATGCCATTTTCTTCCTTGTTGAGATGTCCTTATTACATATAGTATTCTTTGTTGTGCTTATTCCTTGTGAACTAGCCTTGCCTTTATTGTGATCGAAGGTTCTTGAGTTGATGTATTTACCGTATCTTATATTATTGTCATTGTAGTTATTGTACTTGTTGTGGTGATGCACGAGGTTTATGCCATGCGGTTGTGGTTATTGTGATGCACAAGGTTTTTGCTGTGCGGTTATTGATATGGGGATTTGCATGAAGTTTCTGTCGTGCCGTGTTTTCTTTTGATAATGCACATGCGGCGTGACAAGGCGGGATATATATATATATATATATATATATATATATATATATATNGGTTGCGCATGAGGCGAGACAAGGTGGAAACATTGTTGTGCGCGTGTGGCGAGACAAGGCGGGCACTCATTTTACTATTGCACACATGGCGAGATAAGGCGGGCTGTGTTAGGGATTGTTTGTGATACTTGTGTTGGCTTGGGGGCATTCTTTGTTTGTTGACACTGTGTAATGGTACACTTACTGTGTGAGTTTATTCGTGTGGAAATTGTGAGAAAACAATGTACGTGTTTCCCATTTTCTTTCCTTATGCTTAGTGGCTATTAAATCATGTTAGGACACCTGTACAAGCATACACGCAGTTAAGCACTATTATCGGATTAAGGATTTTCCTTGTTGTTGTCGAGTATAGATACTCTTGTTGTACTTACCATATATGTGGGAATGACCCCAAATGGCACGTGAGTCGTCCGTGCAGTTATTACTTGAAATGAGGGCACAAGATGCCGATGTTAGGGTTCAGATACTGGGACCCGTGAGTGGTNATTGTTTGTGATACTTGTGTTGGCTTGGGGGCATTCTTTGTTTGTTGACACTGTGTAATGGTACACTTACTGTGTGAGTTTATTCGTGTGGAAATTGTGAGAAAACAATGTACGTGTTTCCCATTTTCTTTCCTTATGCTTAGTGGCTATTAAATCATGTTAGGACACCTGTACAAGCATACACGCAGTTAAGCACTATTATCGGATTAAGGATTTTCCTTGTTGTTGTCGAGTATAGATACTCTTGTTGTACTTACCATATATGTGGGAATGACCCCAAATGGCACGTGAGTCGTCCGTGCAGTTATTACTTGAAATGAGGGCACAAGATGCCGATGTTAGGGTTCAGATACTGGAACCCGTGAGTGGTCATTTTGTCCGAGGTTTGGTATCTCGTGGAGATGACTAAGAACTTAATGTAAAAGTAGTCAAAATTGTTGAGTCCTTACTTTTTCTTGTTGTATATTTACATTCCGGATTTATTTGTGTTTCACTTACTCTTTCGTGCTACTTTTACGATTTTTCCGTTGTTACTTGTTATTCCTTTCCTTATTGAATTTACTATATTGTTAGTCCTATTGTGTAGCCCTTACGTAAATTTCATACTCTTTTGTCGTATATTTATACTTGTTCATCTCTTAGACCAGTAGGTGTCTTGACTAGTCCTCTTCACTACTTCACCGAGGTTAGTCTTGATACTTATTGGGCACCGCTGTGGTGTGCTCATACTACTCTTCTGCACATTTTTGTGCAGATTCCAGGTTTTTGCGTAGCCAGCTGATCAATATTTAGCAACGCGGTTGCTATCGAGGAGACTCAAGGTAAAACCGCTACAGCGTTCGCGGGTTTCAGAGTCACCGTCGTATTCTTTTTTTTGTTCATACACTGTTGTACTTATTTATGAACAGTGTTATTTAGGAGTTATAGTGTGAACTTCTGTAAAGCTTATGGCTTGTGCTACCGAGTTTTGGGAATGTGTTCATTTCTTAAAGAATTCTTTTCAGAAAGTATTAGATTTTATTTCTTATTGTTGTTATTCCATAAATGTTAGACTTACCTAGTCCTTAAGACTAGGTGCCATCACGATACCCAATTGAGAGAAAATTTGGGTCGTGACAGAAACTCTCTTGTTCATCAGCTTATTTCATATTTCATAACTTATTTCTCACTCAATTCGAGGGTGAGGGATGAATTGCATCTCAATACCAGTTTGCCTTACTTTATTGTTAATTTCTATTATTAATCATCACATTTATCAATTGATATTAGGTAAAATCACGTGTCTTCAAAACCACATATAAGTTTAAATGTTATCCGATTTTAAGGGTAAACAATTCAACGCCCACCCTGGGGCCAAGGATAATTGTGATTGCCTGGTATTAACTCTCATAACACACACTACTTTACGCTTGTTCTCGTAAGTGTTTTTGATTTCAGGATCAACATGTCAAACTCGCAAGCAGTACCAACGGCCTTGGTTTTCATGGAGAAAATGACAATATAGTCGCCCCAGGGATCGAAGTGACTCAGACTGGCCTCAAGGGAGTACCAATTGCAAATCTCGCCGACGTTAGTTCCCATGTCGTCCTAAATGCAAATCTGGGCGTTGATCCCAAAAATAGCGTCCGCAAGGAAGTTCGATCAGGTGGTCAAGGTACGCAGGGCGGAGAAGACAGTGGACTCAGCCTTCAACTGATATTTGAAATGTTACAGGCTCAACAAGCTGATATAGTGCAACTAAAATCAGAACTGTGCACCGAGAGGGGTCGAACCCGAGTCCTCACTAAAAGCTGTTCACAGGGCCGAACCTGTACTGGAGAGATCGAACGTCAACGAATCAGGGATTGACCTACCATTATGAAAATGCTCGAGGATCTCACAAAGCGAATCGAATAAGGGGAAAACAAGATCGAGGCAAATGACAAAAAGATAGAAACATACAACTCCTGAGTTAACCAAATACCGGGGGCACCACCAATTCTGAAGGGTTTGAATTCGAATAAGTCCGTGTAGAAGCCTATCCCCCTAAGTGCGGCTCCTAAGACCATCCCAAAGAAATTCTGCATGACAGAAATTCCCAAGTATAATGGGACCACCGACCCTAATGAGCATGTCACTTCTTATACATGCGCAATAAAGGGGAATGATTTAGAAGATGACGAGATTAAGTCCGTACTTCTGAAAAAGTTTGGGGAAACTTTATCGAAGGGGCGGATGATATGGTACCACAATTTGCCACCTAATTCCATTGATTCCTTCGCCATGCTTGCAGATTCCTTCATCAAAGCACACGCCGTAGCAATAAAGGTCGCGGCTAGGAAGTCAGACCCCTTCAAAGTGAAACAGAAGGACAATGAAATGTTAAGGGAATTTGTATCTCGGTTCCAGATGGAACACATGGACGTACCTCTGGTCGCAGATAATTGGGATGTCAAAGCCTTTACTCAAGGTTTGAATGTATGCAGTTCAGTAGCATCACGACAGCTAAAGCATAATTTAATTGAGTATCCAGCCGTGACCTAGGACGATGTGCATAATCGGTACCAGTCGAAAACCAAGGTCGAGGATGATCAGTTGGGGACCCCTCCCGGTTCCGTTTATCCAAACAGGCCCTTCGGCAGAATTCAAAGGGACATCGATAGAGAACCCTGATCGAACAGAGATCGGTATCAACCATACGACGCAGAGTAGAAACAATGGTCCGGGACGTAACCCCATTCGAAGTGATCGAAGGAATGATTGAGGGCAGAGCTCCCGAGGGCTCAGGAGTAAAAGTGGCTTTGATAAACATGTCGATCCCACAGAAGCACCACGACTATCATAATACAACTTCATCATCGATACATCAGAAATTGTATCAGCTATTGGACGGATCAAGGACACTAGATGGCCTAGACCCTTACAGACCGATCCGTCACAAAGGAACCCTAATCAAATATGAAAATACCATGGTACTCATGGTCATAGAACCGAGGACTGCAGACAACTAAGGGATGAGGTAGTCTGTCAGTTGTCTACCTTCGAGAATTCTTGAGCGACCGAGCTAAAAACCACTTTGGAGATAGGGACGCATACAAGAAGAACGAACAGGAAGAACCACAACATATGATTCACATGATCGTTAGTGGGGTCGACATTCCACAGGAAACGAGTATGGAATGAAAATGGTGTAAAGGGAACAACATGCTGCCAAAGAGATGTTTGCGGTCGATGAAGTGAAACCGGTATCGGCACCCCCATCAACAAAGGGATCGGAGTCAAAAGGAAAGCATGAGGCCAAATAGAAACCACAAGCACCAGCCTTGACTCAGTCGGAGAAACAGGGAGCGGACGAGGACGATGATTACTGAATCCCTCGATCCTTTATAATTACCGATGATTACGACACCACTAAATCGATAGTCGAAGAGCTGTAACAAGTCATACTGATCGAGGACTTGCCCGAACGAAAGGTATACCTGGGCACGGGGTTGACCCCCGAGCTCACAAAAAAACTTATTCAACTCTTTTTATATAACATGGATTGTTTTGCTTGGTCCCATCTCGATATGACAGGGATCCCACCAGAAATCACTACGCATCGGCTAAGCTTGGACCCGAAGTTCTGTCCAGTAGAGAAAAAGAGAAGACCTCAGTCCAGGTTAAGCATGCATTCATCAAGGATGAGGTAACCAAACTTCTCAAAAGAGAGTCCATTCGGGAAGTAAAATATCCCGTATGGTTAGCAAACGTAGTGGTAGTCCCTAAGAAGGGAAATAAACTTAGAATGTGCGTAGACTATAAGGATTTAAACAAGGCATGCCCCAAAGATTATTTTCCTTTATAGAATATCGATCGCATGATTGATGCCACGCTGGCCACGAGATCCTCATTTTTCTCTCGTTTTCTTAGGTTTTTAGGCAAAATTGCATTAAGATACTCCCGAAATTTGATGCAAGTTGTTTAAATTGCAGGATTTGAGTTGAATTGAAGATATTAACTAAAAAAGGAGCGGAACTTGCACTGGCCTAGAACACAGTAGAAGTGCTGAGAGCGCCAATATTTCGTTGCAGCAGAATTCCATCCGCTGCCCCAGCTCAAATTCCAGAGAGTCTGTTTTTAAGACCCAGCTGAGCCGCTGTCCACGCCAATATTTAGTTTCAGCGGTTGTCACTTCACTGCAGCGGAATTCCATCCGCTGCCCCGGTTAAAATTCTAGAGATTATGTTTCTAAGACCCAACTGAGTCGTTCTAGCATTCAAATATCCACTGGGAGCGGATTCCTAACATCAGAGACTTGACAACCTGGGTTATTCATAATAGCACGGTCATCGGTATTATTACGCTTCCGCACTTTCAGGAACCACAGCGGCGCTGAAGAATTTCGCTGGGGGCGGAATAGAGAATCAGAAAGTACCCAGGTCCAGAAACGCTGCAGCGGTTATTATTCCACTGCAGCGGAAGCCAATCTACCGGAGCGCTTAGAATTCTGCTGGGAGCAAAATCTCCGTAGGGGCAAGTTTGTCCAGTATTTTCAACCTAGTTGTAAATACAACGTTTTCTCATTTTTAGGGTATCAGACAAGAGAGTGAGCTCGTGAATAGTGATTTTATTCCGTTTTGAGTAATTTTAGCTTAGTTTTTATCATACTTCTTAGATTTTCTTCTTGTAATCAACATTTATAGGTTTAATTTCATCATCTATCTTAATTTCTTGCATGAAAATGAGTAGCTAGACCCTCAAGGTAGGGTTGTAACCCAACCCTAGTGTGGTAACTAACGGGTCTTTTATTTTAGGTTGAGTTTGTGATTGGGTGTATGACTTTTAGTCTAATTCATGCTTCATTGACTGAATTAGTGGTTGCAAAT
This sequence comes from Nicotiana knightiana, assembly GCA_005239525.1. Classification (NCBI taxonomy): domain Eukaryota; kingdom Viridiplantae; phylum Streptophyta; class Magnoliopsida; order Solanales; family Solanaceae; genus Nicotiana; species Nicotiana knightiana. The sequence goes on from ML388989.1 coordinate 48,696, forward strand.
ACTAATTTATGCCTTGTTGACTAGGGTTATTCTTGAGAGGGATTACCCAAGTCTAGGTAAATAGGCTAATAAGGTATTGGGGTGAACTCACGAGATTGATAGCCCCAATAAAAGGGTTGAATCTAGAGATAATGATACCCGACTTAAACCATTTCATTTGATTTATTGAAACACCTAATTGGGTTTGAGAAATCCAATTCGGGCAAAGTCACCCAAATTATCGAGAGGTATTGGGTAAGTAATTTAGTATGAGGTTATGTCAATTGCCCATAATTCACAAGCTTATCCTATATTTTAGATCTTATTAGTCACTTGCTGAGGAGTAAGTTGCAACCCTAGTGCCTTTAATCATTTAATAAAAATCCACAAAAATATTGTAGTTAGTTAGATAATATTACTTTTTAGAATCAACGTTAGAATAGATACAAAACCAAATTATGTTGAGAAGAGAAATTAGGAACATGAAACACCACTAAATCAAGTAGAAACTCGACTCCCATTGCATAACTCCCTGTGGATATCGATCCCGACCATGTTAGGTAAAAGTTTCTTCGACCTTGCCTTGCTACTTAAATAGTGGTATAGGTGGGCTTAGATCACTTTTTAGCACCGTTGTCGGGGAGTTAAGACGGTGTTGACTATCTATTTGAGTAGTGGTGTATATTGTTTTTCTTTCCTTCTTTTTGTTAACTTGTGTGTTTCAATCAATACAAGTACTTATGGCTGATCCTCTGGCAAATATTATACCAGGGGAGAAGGTAGATGATAACGAGGAAGAAGAGTTTCATCAAATTGCTCCACCTCAAAGACGGGGCCGACAGGCCAAACCCAATGATAATATTCCAGACCCTCCCCCGCCTCCTCCAAGAGTTGCTCCTCGGGTGCTTCCGAACGAGGATTATGCCAGTGAAATTGTCCCATCCAGAATCCGGGCAGGCAACTTTCAAATCACAAATGTTATGTTGACACTTCAGGAGCAATGAGGGTATTTCACGGGAGCTCCCCATCAAAATGCCTACAAGCGCTTAAAAGGCTTTGTAGACACATGTTGGGGGAGCAAGAAAACCAATGTATCGGAGGATGCCTTGAGGCTCAGATTATTTCCTTTCTCTTTACGAGGAAAGGCACTGGATTGATTTGAGCGACTCCTCATCATTCTATCTCTACATGGTATGAATTGGCAGATAAGTTAATTGCCAAGTTTTTTTTCCCCGGGTACATGGAGGCTTTGAGATACGAGATATTGGCATTCAAGAAAGAGCCGAATGAGCCCCTTCACGATATTTGGGAACGCTACAGAACTATGGTCAAATAATGCCCGAACAATGACATGACGGAGTCCATGATACAATAGACTTTTTACCGTGGCACTAATACTACAAATCAGTGTGTGGTCAACCAACTCTCTGGGGGAAACTTTATGAAGCTATCTTACAATGAGGCATGTGACATCTTGGATGAAATGGCTGACACTTCGTCAGCATGGCAGAGTCGGGAAAATGTTCCCCATGGTGATCCAAGTGTGATAAATCTCCACAAAGAGCTATAGGACCATGGGCAAGCTATTGTCGATCTTACCACTACCATGAATCAACTTGCTAAGGCGCAACTTCAAAAAATACAAGGGCCAAAGCAAGTGCATGCTATGGAGGGGGTAAATCTTTTGGTTAACAAGTGAAGGCCTCGTGGAAATCAAATGCAAAACAACAATGACCAATGCGACCAAGGAGTGAGTGGATACAATCAAGAAGATTCCTTTGGTGAGAAAAATGAAGATGTAATGTACGCCAACAATTTTTAAGGGAAAAGGAACAATCAAAACTGAAACAATCAAAGGCAAGGTAACTGGAGCAACAATAACAACTCTAGCAATTGGGGGAACAACAATCAAAAATGGGGAGGAAACAACAACTATTGGAACGGGAACAACAATAGCAATTGGGGTGGGAATGGAAATCGGGGGTCGGGATTTCAAAGGCCCCCGATGTATCAACAACCCAACAATCTACCCCCGTATCAATCACAAGGTAAGAATTCCTCAAGAAATGACATGGGCCAGATCGAGCATATGTTTAAACAAATGATGGAATGGAATGCGGATTCGGATGCTCAAATTGTCACCCACACTACCTCAATCCGCAATCTTGAGGTCCAAATGGGACAAATTTCACAAGCTTTGAACACTCGCCCGAAGGGGAAGGGGGCACTACCTAGTGACACGGTGTTGAACCCTAAGGGTGGAAACAACAACAACAATACCGGACATGCGATGGCCGTGCCACAAGGAGTGGTCGGGGTGGTGAGGCTAGTCCTTCAAAGCAAAAGAGGGTTGTTGGTGATGATGATGATGACTTGCAACATGTTGAGGGTCCTATTGAGGTTGAATATGTGGTTGAAGAGCCGATGAATAATGAAGTGAGGATTGACATAAATTATAATGAGGAGGAAACACAAAATGACGGGACCCGTCTAGGGAACACGTAATTGACATACCCGAGTTGGTTGTGCCAAAAGTCAAGACCCCATTGCCTAGACCTCCTCATCCCTATATTGGCTAAGCAAAAGGCGGATAATCAATTCAAGAAGTTCATAGATATGATGAAGAGTTTGTCCATCAACGTACCATTAGTTGAGGCACTTGAACAAATGCCCGGGTATGACAAGTTTATGAAAGACTTGGTCACAAAGAATATATCCATGGAGTGCGAGACAATCAAGATGACCCACCAAGTGAGTGCAATTGTGCACTCAATGGCACCCAAACTAGAGGATCCCGGAGCTTTCACTATTCCTTGCACTATTGGTAGTGCGGATTTTGCCAAGGCATTGTGTGACTCGGGTGCTAGTATCAATTTAATGCCTTATTCTGTCTTTAAAACCTTGGGAATTGGCCAACCTAGAGCAACTTCCATGCGACTTCAAATGGAGGATCGAACTATGAAGCGACCCTTGGGAATCATTGATGATGTTTTGGTGCGGGTCGACAAATTTATCTTGCATGCGAATTTTGGGATATTGGATTGTGAGGTCGATTATGAAGTACCTATTATTTTGGAAGACCTTTCCTTGCAACGGGGAAGGACTTGGTTGATGTGGAGGCCGGTTAGCTCACCTTCTGGGTGGGTGATGAAAAGGTCATTTTCCACGTGTGCAAATCAATGCGGTAACCCAATAGCACGGAGGTGTGTTCTTTTGTGGACCTTGTCACCGAGGTCATAATTGATGAAACAAGCTCAATGATGAATGTTGAAGATCCCGTGGAAGCAGTTTGATTGAATAATGATGATGTTGTGGTGGATGGCTTGATCGAGTATACCAATGCATTGCAAGGTATGGGTTCTTGTTATTATGGACCTCGCAAGCTATCTTTGGATTTGGAAAATTAGAAAACTCCTCTGACAAAGCCCTCAATCGAGGAGCCACCTACCTTGGAGTTGAAGCCCCTTCCACCACACCTCAGGTATGAATTTTTGGGTCCTTCTCGTACTTTACCTGTTATACTTTCTTCTTGTCTAACCCAATTGCAGATAGATTCTACACTCAAAGTTCTCCAAAGGAGAAAGAAGGCAATAGGTTGGACTCTAGATGATACTCGGGGCATAAGCCCCGCCTTTTGCATTCACAAAATTATTCTTGAAGATGATGCAAAACCGTCTGTGGAACATCAACAGAGGTTGAACGAGGCAATGCAAGAGGTGGTCAAAAAGGATATAATAAAATGGCTTGATGCTGGGGTTATTTATCCAATCTCTGATAGTGCTTGGACTTCACCAGTATAGTGTGTTCTGTAAAAGGGTGGTATGACGTGGTGAAGAATGAAAAGAATGAGCTGATTTCCACTCGAACCGTGACTGGCTGGAGGGTTTGTATGGATTACCGGAAGCTGAATAAGTTGACCCGAAAGGATCACTTTCCATTGCCATTTCTGGACCAGATGTTTGATAGACTTGCTGAGCGGGATTTCTATTGTTTCTTGGATGGGTATTCAGGCTACAATCAGATTCTCATAGCCCCAGAAGATCAGGAAAAGACAACTTTCACCTATCCCTATGGGACATTTGCTTTTTCAAGGATGCCATTCGGTTTGTGCAATGCACCCACCACATTCCAGCGGTGCATGATGGCAATTTTCACTAATATGGTTGAAGATTTCTTAGAGGTTTTCATGGATGATTTCAGCATGGTCGGGGACTCATTTGAGGAGTGTTTGAAAAATCTTGATAAAGTCCTTGCCCGGTGTGAAGAAACCAACCTTTTATTCAATTGGGAAAAATGTCATCTCATGGTCGAGGAGGGCATAGTCCTCGGCCACAAAATCTTAAGAGATGGCATTTAAATGGATAAATCCAATATTAAAGTTATTTCCATGTTGCCTCCTCCAACTTCGATGAAGGGGGTCCATAGTTTCCTTGGGCATGCAGGATTTTACCGGAGATTCATTAAAGATTTTTCAAAAGTGGTAAATCCCCTATGCAAGCTATTGGATAAAGATTCCAAGTTCGAGTTCAATGAGGAACATATGCAAGCTTTTTAGTTGTTGAAGCATAAGTTGACTACCACACCAATAATCACCGCACCAAATTGGAGCTCTCATTTCGAGCTCATGTGTGATTCAAGTGACGTGGCGGTGGGTGCAGTCTTGGGCCAACGGGTGAACAAAATCTTTCACCCCGTTTATTATGCAATCAAAACCATGAACTCCGCCCAAGTTAAATACACCGTCACCGAAAAGGAATTGTTAGCTATTGTCTTTGCAATGGAGAAATTTAGGCCTTACCTTATGGGCGCCAAGGTGATAGTGCACACCGATCATGTGGCGATCCGGTACTTAATAATGAAAAAGGATTCAAAATCTAGGCTTATGAGGTGGGTCTTATTGCTCCAAGAGTTTGATCTAGAAATTGTTGATAGAAAGGGGAGCGAAAATAAAGTTGCTGATCATCTATCCCGGTTGAAATAGCAAGGAAGGCCAAATGATGGCCTTGAGATCAATGATACCTTCCCGGATGAGCAGCTTCTCTCAGTCTCTATGTAAGACTTGCCATGGTTTGCGGACATTGCCAACTTTCTTGTTACCAGTGTTGTCTCGTTTGAGCTCTCTTCTAACCAAAGGAAGAAGCTTAGACGGGACAGCTTGGATTATTATTGGGATGATCCGTATTTGTTCAAAATATGCAATGATGGAGTCATACGGTGTTGTATCCCCGAAGAAGAACAAATGTCCATTCTTGATTCTTTCCTCTCTTCGCCCTACGGTGGTCATCACGGGTGGGCAAGGACAGTTTCAAAAGTTCTAATTTGTACAAAGATGCAAGTGACTTGGTAAAGAGGTATAACAAATGTCAAAGAGCAGGTGGTACATCAAAGAAGGATGAAATACCCCTCACAACGATCCTTGAGGTTGATATATTTGATGTGTGGGGCATTGAATTCATGGGTCCTTTTGTCAGCTCGTGTGGTAATACCTACATTCTCGTGGTTGTGGATTATATTTCAAAATGAGTTGAGGCCGTGACTTTGCCCAATAATGAAGCCCGGATTGTGGTTGGTTTTCTCAAGAAAAATATTTTCACACGATTTGGGACTCCTCGGGCTATCATAAGTGACGGGGGATCTCGTTTTTGCAATCGGGCTTTTGATTCATTGCTTGCCAAGTATGGGGTAAATCATAAAGTGTCCACTCCTTATCATCCTCAAGCCAATGGCAAGTTGAAGTCTCAAATCGGGAAATCAAGAACATTTTGTCCAAGACTGTGAATGCAAATAGGACTGATTGGTTAAAGAATCTTGATAATGCACTTTGGGCATATAGGACTGCCTTCAAGACCCCGATTGGTATGTAACCGTACCGGTTGGTGTATGGTAAGTCATGTCACCTCCCGGTTGAGTAGAGCACAAGGCACCTTGGGCTTTGAAGAAGTTGAACTTGGATTGGGACTCTGCTGCAAATCTTCGTGTTGATCACCTTAATGAGCTTCATGAGTTTAGATTCCATGCCTATGCAAGATCTTCTTTGTACAAGGAGAAAATGAAGTATTTGCATGACAAGTATACTAAGCACTGGAAATTCAAAGTGGGAGACTTGGTATTGCTCTTCAATTCAAGGCTTCGTCTCTTTCCGGGCAAACTCAAATCAAAGTGGAGTGGTCTGTTTGAGGTGGTATTGGTTACACCCTTTGGTGCCCTTGATCTAAAAACAAGAATGGTGAAATTTTTCGTGTGAATGGGCATCGGGTCAAACACTACTTGGGAAAATTTGAAGATAGACACATGGTGGCTTTGTTGAAATTCACTTGATCTTGGTAACATGCGTCGTGTCGCGACGTTAAATCAGGCACTTCTTGGGAGGCAACCCAAGTGTTTTCTTTTCTTTCTTTTTGTTTCTTCTTGTTAGAGTAGATTTTTCTTGAACTAACTTGTTTTTGAAGTTGGTGTAGGATTTGGTGGATGCAGTGCAGGAACAAAATTTGGGGAAAATTGGGCTAACAGTTCAAAACCGCTGAAGCGATCATATTTATGCGGTCAACGGTCACAAAAACGCTGCAGCGTAAAATATTCCATTGTCGCGTCGAGGTTGAGAAAACTTTCGTACAGGTCACAAGCTCTCTAGATCTCCATTCCACTACAGCGATTGGAAATTTGCTGACAGCGGTGGGATTCCGCTGTAGCGGCAAAATTCCGCTGACAGCGGTGATCTTTGATCAGTTCTATGCAATGCTTAAAAGTGCGGTCAGTGATAAATTTCTGCTACCGCGCTAGGTAAGTCAATGGGGCCCCAGTTCTCACCTATAAATATACAGCTCCCCCTTCTTTTACCTTTTTCACCCATTTGGCTCTCATAGATAATTTTTACTGTTCACAACCTCTGCACTGTACATCTGAGCTTCAAACATTCTCACATCTTAACATCATCATCATCTAGCAGTGATATGTTAATATTATTTGATTTTAATTGTAGATTTTAACTTTTTACATGTTCTTATTAGTTTTCTTTTCTAGAAAGGTAGTCATTGAAGCTTGAACATGATTCACCAATGTGTTAAAATCTATGGGGTAGTGATTTCTTGTTGCCTAAGGGGATATAGGGTTCTTATTACATGTGTTTCATGTCAAAGTATTCAAAAATTGGTAAAACCCTAGTTTGAACACCACTGGTAGTGCACGTTAGTGTTGAATTCTGTTGCAGCGGACCAAAAATCCACTAACGTCGGAACCATTTGCTATTATTTTTTGACTGATGAAAACCGCTGGAGCGGCCAAAAATCCGCTGACAGCAGTGGACTTTCGCTGCAGCGGTCACTTTTTCGCTGGGCTCGATTTGAATTATTAGAGAATGGGGTAGTCTGATCCCCTAACTTCCGCTGCAGCGGTCAGTATTTCGCAAACAGCGGTGACCCTTCCGCTGCAGCATTTATTTTTCCACTAACAGCGGAAGTCTGCATCCTACACTGTTTTATTCTCTGCATTACTGATGTATATGCTTTCATTGGGTACTTGTGTAGCATGTTTTAACAATTTTCGTTGACATGTTTGCAGAGAATGGTTAGATCACGAGGTGGAGAAGACAGGCAACCCGGGAGGGGTGACTCTTCTATAGGTCGGAGGAAGGGAAAACAACAGGCAACCCCCTTAGGCCCGACAAAGACCATTAGGAAGAAACAAACAGAAAAAAAGGCCAGCTCCCGACCAATCTGAATCAAGTGAATATGTCCCCTCCCGGGAAGCTTCGGAGGGAAACAGTGGTGCAGCCTTAGCAGAGGCATTGTCCCAACCCAGGAGGCTTGTCAATGAGCCTACCAGTTCAGACTCTTCGGATAGTTTGGGTCTTTCCAGTGACTCCACNCCCCCCCCCCCAGGATACCGGTGTAGCAGCTCAGCCCACCGCCCATGTTTCTATCAACCTTGACAGTTCCGATGAGACACCAGATGATGGCAGGGGTGGTGACACCCAAGTACAGATAGCGGGGCTTCTCCGGACAAGAAACCCATCAGTGTGGCAGGATCATTTTGTTTCTGAAATGGCCTATCACCAATTCAGAGATTGGTGGCCTCAGAGGTCCCTGATTCCTGAGAGGCATTTCATTGTTAAGGATCTACTACCTCATAACCCAAATGTCAAGAAGAAATTTGAGGAAAGAGCGGGGTGGGGTTTCTTCACTAGCAAAGTTGAGGATGCCAATAGTACGTTGTGAAAGAGTTTTATGCTAATGTGGAAGACACAAAAAGGGGCAGATATCTTACTCAGGTCTGAAATAGGAAGATCTTGTACAGTGGTAGTGCATTCAACGACTATGTTGGCTTTGTGAATGAAGATGAGACTCACTACCAGGAGAAAGTGGCCTTGAAAGATTTGGCTCGTCCGTGGTTGGCTTCTGTTATTGCTATCCCGGGGACTACTCCAGCTTGGTTGATTGCAGGTTCCGTCATCTATAGGAACAAACTCATCTTCGAGGCCAAGGGTTAGGCGACCTTTTTTTGGAGCCGGATAGATCCCATCCTTCATGACAGTTACATGCCCCTCTCTCGAGCCCTGATTGTTGGAGTAATTATAAATGGCATCCCGATCAATCTCGGGAATATCATGGCCAAGGTGATTGACCGGATTGTACAGAGAAATGAAGCCTCTTATCCCTTTACCAACTTCCTCACTATGTACTTCAGGGACATGGAAGTTGAGGGAAGGGACTTTGATGTTACAGTGAGGCCAAAATCAACCTTTTCATGGTATAGTCTGAAAGGTCCGGACAACCCCAAGGAAAAAGGGAAATCCACCGCATCTACTACCACTGGTACTTCTACTGCTGCTGAGCCTTCCACTGATGTCGAGGGTTCCACTGTTGTTGAGGGGCCCACTATTGCTGCCAACCCAGAGTCTTCCTTGGGTCCTTCCATGTCCATTCTAGTCCCAGTACCTACATCTTCCACTTATCCTCAGACTTCCCTGAGGGTGTCTCAGACTCTAGTTGGTATCACTAACTGGCTACAGGTAGCTTCTTCTAAGCTCATTGATCTTTCCACTACTGTTGCAGCTCAGTCAGCTCCAGCACAGCTTACACTGACTCTATTACTGGAGGAGACATTGAGGAGCCTGGTTGATAACCAGAAGAAGATCATGGAGACCTTGGACAAGCATGGGAAGGAGATTCACTATTTGGGAAAAACTGTGAAGAAAATGAAGAAGTCTCGGGATGATATGAAGAAGGTTCAGGTGGATATGCAGACAACCCAAGCTACTTTAAATAAGGAGGTCGCAAAGCTCACACGGAAGGGGACATCCCCCTTGATTTTTTGATAGGAGAGTCCGCACCCGCTGATCAGGCTTCACAGATTCAGGAGCCGGAGTTTACCTCTGCCCCAGTTCGTAGAGGAGTCATCCCGAGGACTGATGACATGGAGATCCAGCTTGAGGATCCATAGGGACAGACCTCCTCACTTCCACAGGACCCTGCTCCAGCCATTGTCACTGTACCTTCTTCTACAGCTGATCCTGACCCCATGCAGACAAAGGCACCTTAGGGATTTTTCTTTTACTCTCTCTCACCCTTTTTACCTGTTCTATATTTTTTTTGGGAATTTAGCATTAAGTACAATGCTAATTCTTATTGGAGGGGGTGGCCTCTATTTGGTGTTTCAGATAATTTGACATTTTGTGGGTTGTAATAACCTTTGATATTATTTTTCTTTTCCTTATTTGCATTTTTGTACCTTTAGTTTGTTTTACTTTTGGTATGTATATATTTGGTTTCCCTTCTTATGTATATATTCATTCCCCTCTTAATGTATATTCGTCTTAATCCCCTATTGTACATATTCATTTATACTTTTCGTATTGTTACTTTATAACTTATTTAGCTTTTCCATTTATAGTTTAGCTTCTTATTTGATTTAGTAGCTTCTTTTTGCATTTATAGCTTCTTCTTTACTTTTTGTGTTATCAATAAGCCCCTGGTTTTCTTAAGGCCACGGTTCTTTCCAGGGGTGGAAATTGTGCGAACCGGGTGTCTCTTCCCCACGATGGACGGTGTGACGACCTTCTTAAGGGATTGAGTCCGTTTTTCATTTTTGTTTTTGTTTTCCTTTGTTTTGGTAAGTAGCGAACAAATGTGACTCGAATAATTTTCACTTGGAACCAGCATACTTACCTTTGACCTCATGGTTAGAAACAAGTTACAAATGAGTCTAGTTCTAATTGTGACCCTTAGAGTCTTGAGTTGACTAAAACTATCATCGGGTGGTGTTTATAGCCATATGTGAGTGTTAAATCTAAACCGAGGTTGTTGTGGGCCCTTGACTTTATACTCTTTAATGATCCTGAGGTTTGAGAGGTGAGGTTTGAATTGCATATCTCGAGTGTCGGTCATGAAAGTCTAGAACTTGCCCCAAGTGTTTTTCTAGGCGAAATCTTAAGTTAGCTCGACTTGTGAAATGATCATAGGCCCTCCTTGATTCCCTGTTGATATTAAAAGAATTTTATAGCCTACCAAGACAATATCCTTAGTCAAATCCTTTTGAGCTTGAGCCTATTTGTTCAAAAACCACATTACAAACCTCCATCCGTTCTCTAATGACCCTCTCTTGGCACCCATTCTTTCCTTGAGCACTCATGATGAATAATAGACAAAATCATAAGTTTGGGGGAGAGACGAGAAAATTCATAGTGATGAAAGGAATTTTCATAAAAGGAAAGGCCAATGAAAAGTTTGAAATGCAAAACAAGGCAAAAAGAAAAGCAAAGAGTTGAAAGGATTCAATAAAGCAAAGTTAAAAAGGCTTGGAATGATGAAAAATAAAGAAAAAGGGAGAAAAGTGAGCTTCAAGTAAAAGGAAGAGTGACAATGAGTCTCTCTAAGTCCCCCAAGGAAGAGATTAAGACTCAAAGAGTCAAAGAAAAACATGAGCCAAAATGTGAAAAATAGAGTGCTTAAGGAGAGATGTTCTATAGTAGTTCATCCTGTCCAAATTTGTTCCAAAAAGCCTTCATTACATCCCATTAAATCCCTATAGGATCTCAAGTTGAGTGAGCTTTCATTAGTGGTTATTTACACAAGGGGCAAGCTTATGGTACTTAAAGCCGGACTTGTGACATTCTTTTGAGAGTGAAGAGAGCACCCTTGATAATCCCAGTTCTGAGAGTGCATTCTATTCATTGAGATGATCCCATGGAGAGTAGAGGAGAAAGAGTCTAGGATCCACAGCTATATAGGTGAAAGAGAGAAGCTCTTTGACGAATTGAGTCAACTCTTGAAGCTTTGGTGCCACATTAGATCTAGTGAACTAAGAAAGTTATTGCATAATCTTGTCAATAATGCATTTGTGTTGAGGGTAATTGTTAGTCCCAATTGAAGCTTGATGAAGTCACATTAAAACAGTTGAAATACTTTATCTTTTGTGTACGAAGGTGAGAGTTATCTTGTTTTCTTGAGGACAAGCAAAGACTTAAGTTTGGGGAAGTTGATAACTAGGGATTTGTACCTATTATTTACTCTCGTTTTCTTAGCTTTTTAGGCAAAATTGCATTAAGATACTCCCAAAATTTGATGCAAGTTATTTAAATTGCAGGATTTGAGTTGAATTGAAGATATTGACTAAAAATAACTCAAAAAGGAGCAGATATTGCACTGGCCCAGAACCGAGTAGAAGCACTGAGAGCGCCAATATTCCGCTGCAGCGGTTGTCACTTCGCTGCAGCGAAATTCCATCCGCTGCCCCGGCTCAAATTCCAGAGAGTCTGTTTTTGAGACCCAGCTGAGCCGCTGTCCACGCCAATATTCAGCTGCAACTGTTGTCACTTCGCTGTAGCAGAATTCCATCCGCTGCCCCGGTTAAAATTCTAAAGATTCTGTTTCTAAGACCCAGCTGAGCCGTTGCAGTGTTCAAATATCCACTGGGAGCAGATTCCTAAGATCAGAGACTTGCCAACCTGGGTTATTCATAATAGCGCGGTCAGCGGTATTATTACACTGCCGCGCTTTCAGGAACCATTGCGGCACTGAAGAATTCCGCTGGAGGTGGAATAGAGAATCAGAAAGTACCTAGGTCCAGAAACGCTACAGCGGTTATTATTCCACTGCAGCAGAAGCCAATCCGCTGGAGCGCTTAGAATTCCGCTGGGAGCAAAATCTCCGTAGGGGCAATTTTGTCCAGTATTTTCAACCTAGTTATAAATACAACTTTTTCTCATTTTTAGGGTATCAGACAAGAGAGTGAGCTCGTGAATGGTGCTTTTATTCCGTTTTGAGTAAATTTAGCTTAGATTCTACCATACTTCTTAGATTTTCTTCTTGTAATCAACATTTGTGGGTTTAATTTCATTATCTATCTTAATTTCTTGCATGAAAATGAGTAGCTAGACCCTCAAGATAGGGTTGTAACCCAACCCTAGTGTGGGTAACTAATGGATCTTCTATTTTAGGTTGAGTTTGTGATTGGGTGTATTACTTTTAGTCTATTTCATGCTTCATTGACTGCATTAATGGTTGCAAACACTAATTTATGCCTTGTTGACTAGGGTTATTCTTGAGAGAGATGACCCAAGTCTAGGTAAATAGGCTAACAAGGTATTGGGTTACACTCACGAGATTGATAGCCCCAATAAAAGGGTAGAAGCTAGAGATAATGATACCCGAATTGAGCCATTTCATTTGATTTGTTGAAACACCTATTTGAGCTTGAGAAAGGCAATTTCGGCAAAGTCACCCAAATTATCGAGAGTTATTGGGTGAGTAATTTAGTATGAGGTTATGTCAATTTCCCATAATTCACAAGATTATCCTAGATTTTAGATCTCATTAGTCACTTGCAAGGAGTAAGTTTCAACCCTAGTGCCTTCAATCATTTAATAAAAATTCACAAAAATATTGTAGTTAGTTAGATAATATTACTTTTTAGAATCAACCTTAGAATAGATACAAAACCAAATTATGTTGAGAAGAGTAATTAAGAACATGAAACACCACTAAATCAAGTAGAAACTCGACTCTCATTGCATAACTCCCTGTGGATATCGATCCCGACCTTGTCAGGTAAAAGCTGCTTCGACCTTGCCTTGCTACTTAAATAGTGGTATAGGTGGGCTTAGATCAATACTCTAGGTACAATCAAATACAGATGAACTCGGAGGATTAGGAAAAGACTTCATTTATCACTAAATACGGCACCTATTGTTATGACGTAATGCCGTTCGGACTAAAAAATACTGGTGCAACTTATCAACGCCTAGTAAACCGAATGTTCGAAGAAAAAATAGGTAAATCAATAGAATTATATATTGATGACATGCTAGTTTTTAAGTCGCTGCGAGCAGAGGACCATTTGAAACATTTGCAGGAGAACTTCAACATACTAATAAAATACAACATGAAGCTCAACCCGGAGAAGTGCGCGTTTGGGGTAAGCTCGGGCAAGTTACTCGGCTTCATGATATAAAATTGGGGGATCGAGATCAACCCCGATAAAATGAAGGCCATAAAAGATATCACGGTTGTGGATAATGTTAAGGTCGTACAAAGATTAATAGGGCGCATAGCCGCCCTAGGTCGATTCCTTTCTAGGTCCTCAGATAGGAGTCACCGGTTCCTCTCACTGCTTAAGAAGAAGAGCAATTTTGCATGGACCCCGAAATTCCAGCAAGTCTTAGAAGAACAAAAGCGGTACCTGTCGAGCCCACTACTACTTCACATTCGAAAAGCGGACAAGCAAATCTACTTATATTTAGCGGTCTCATAAATAGCGGTAAGTGAGGTCCAAGTTCGAGATGAGCAAGCTATGCAATTCCCTGTTTATTATGTTAGTCGAACCTTAGGTGAGGCCGAGACCCAATACCCACACTTAGAAAAATTAGTTGTTGCTTTAATAAGCGCCTCTAGGAAATTAAAATCATATTTTCAATGTCACCCAATTTGTGTTGTGACTACATATCCCCTTTGCAATATTTTGCATAAACCCGAACTTTCGGGTCGATTGGCCAAATGGATCGTCGAGATCAGCGGGTACGATATCGAGTATCAACCCCGAACGACCATCAAGTCTCAAATCTTGGTAAACTTCATGGCCGACTTCACGCCAGCCCTCGTACCCGAGGTCGAAAAGGAAATATTATTAAAATTGGGTACATCATCGGGGGTATGGACCCTCTTTACAGACGGTGCTTCAAACGTAGGGGTCCGGGCTAGGCATCATTTTGAAGCCGCCCACAGGTAATACAATTAGACAATCTATCAGAACTTCGAAATTAACTAACAATGAGGCCGAGTATGAGTCCATGATTGCATGTCTCGAGCTGGCTAAAAGATTGAGAGAAGAGGTCATCAAGGCCAAATGTGATTCTCTACTTGTGGTAAACCAAGTCAACAGAAGTTTCGAGGTCCGAGAAGACCGAATGCAGAGGTACTTGGATAAACTACAGGTGGCTCTACATCGATTTAAAGAATGAACCTTGCAGCACGTACCTTGGTAACAGAACAGCGAGGCCGATGCCTTGCAAACTTGGGGTCATCGGTCGAGGATGACGAACTTCGCTCGGGGACTGTCGTACAACTTTCGAGGTAAGTGATGGAAGAAGGTCACGCCGAAATAAACTTTACAAGTCTGACTTGGGATTGGAGGAATAAGTATATTGAATACCTAAAGAACAGGAAGCTTCCATCGGATCCTTAGGAATCAAGGACTCTACACACAAAGGCAACACGGTTCACATTGGCCAAGGATGGAACACTGTTTAGGAGAATGTTTGATGGACCATTGACAATATGTTTGGGACCAGGAGACACTGACTACGTCCTACGGGAGATTCACAAAGGCACTTGTGGAAATGATTCTAGTGTCGAGTCATTGGTTCACAAAGTTATCAGAGCAGGGTATTATTGGGCTGATATGGAAAAGGATACAAAAGAATTCGTTCGGAAGTGCGACAAATGTCAAAGGTATGCGCCGATGATTCACCATCCCGGGGAGAAACTCCACTTATTCTTATCCCCATGGTCGTTCATGAAATGGGGAATGGACATCATCGGCCCTCTCCCATCGGCCCCAGGTAAAGCCCAATTTATTTTGTTTATGACTGATTATTTTTCTAAATGGGTTGAAGCACAGGCTTTCAAGAAAGTCAAAGAAAAAGAAGTCATAGACTTCATTTGGGACCACATTATATGTCGATTCGGGATGCCTATCGAGATTGTGTGCGATAATGGAAAGCATTTCATCGACGGCAAAGTGACAAAATTTATCGAGGATCACAATATTAAAAGGGTTATACCGACACCATATCATCCCAGTGGAAACGAACAAGCTGAATCAACAAACAAGACCATCATTTAAAACCTAAAGAAAAGATTGACCGACAGTAAGGGTAAATGGAGAGAGATACTGCCCAAGGTTCTTTGGTCATACCGCACAACATCAAAATCCAATACGGGGAATGCCATTCTCTTTAGTCTATGGTGTCAAAGCTCTTATCCTGGTCGAAGTCGGAGAACCTAACCTCAGGTTTTGATATGCAATAGAAGGATCAAATCACGAGGCTATGAGTACAAGCCTCAAATTTCTAGATGAAAGACGGGAAGCCTCCCTCGTTCGAACGGACACACAGAAAAAGCAGATCGAAAGGTATTATAATCGAAGAGCCAATATTTGACACTTTAAAATCGGGGACTTAGAACTAAGAAAAGTCACCCTCAACACTCAAATCCCGAATGAAGGACAACTTGGCCCAAACTGGGAAGGACCATATCAGGTCCTCGACATCATCAGAAAAGGATCCTACAAGCTCGGCACGGTGAACGACGATCAATTACCAAACAACTGGAACGTTTCACTACTCAAACGATACTATTGCTGAGGTACGACCTTCTCTATTTTCATTTATATTTTAAATTAACCGATTGCAGGTGTTTGATCAAAGACGTCAATGGATTATTCAAACAAAATCCTTAGGTCTAAAAGCACGCGTTGCACTCTTTTTCCCTTAGATCGGTTTTTGTCCCAAATGGATTTTTCCGGCGAGGTTTTTAATGAGACAACCATTGTTTGTGATAACTTAGAGCAATTCAACACTATCTGAGGCTTCTTTACAATCAACCTCGAATACTAGGGAGCATCACCCTCGAATGTCAACTTTTCTGCAAGGAAAGTACTTTGTGTCAAAAAGGTCTTGATAGGTAAATTTTGTAAGGGCCAAACGTTCGAATGATCCATGCCTATGTAGGTTACTCGAGCCCTAACATCAAACATGTACGCATGTATAATCATCTATTAAGAGAAGTATTTTTCCTTGCCAAATATTCCATGCCTTAGAAAAATTTTACTTTACAATTTCATACGCTTGACCTATTGTGTAAACAGACTTAAGGGCCGATCACAACTGAAGTTCGAACAACTAACCCTACACTCGGGGATTGCCATCCGAAACATAAATGTGATCGAATTATTAAAACCTCGAGATCATAAGGCATTAAAAAGGCAACCTTCGATTTTTATAGGCCACGGCCACCCCTCTCGGGGACTGACACTTCGAATTCGAAGTGTAACGGGAAAACAAGCCCATGAGGCAAGTTCCAAACTAAAGAGGCTATGGCTAAATTAACACGGTTCGGAGACGTCCGAATTTTGTAATAAAACAGGCCTTTGAATATTTTCATAAACCGGTTAAAAAGGCTACCCTCGGCTCGAACAAATTCTTTATTTCATGCTAAGGCATTACGAAACAAAGGTTTCGATGATAATGACCCTCGAAAACCCTAATGGGTACAAATTTGTTCGAACTATCGGACAAATATCTCGTGCTAAGGCATAACAAATATGATTAAACAATAAACTTTTCAAGCCGAAAGGGGGAAAGCCATTCTTTTTTACAAAGGTCACATCGGCCTAATACAAAAACCTAAGGGGCATTTTTATTTTTGAGTTCAAGAAATCATCCTCACTTAACTAAAACCTAAGGGTTATCCTACTTCGAGTTCGAGCAAGCACTCACTAGACACTAATTCGATTTCAGCCAAACTTGCCTGAGTCTCGAACCTAATGATACAATTTCATAAGGCATTGAATGAAACAAAATGAAATAAAGATAAGACGGAAAGAAAAAGGAAAGTGTCTTTGTATATATGTCAAAATGTATTTACAAGGGCAACATGGCCCGATCAAGGTTTTATACAAAAATTTAAAGGGAAAATCCTAAGTGCCTAATCTTCCCCAGGAGCTGCATCTTCACCATCAGGATCCCCTCCGCTCTTGGACCCGCTCACGCTCCCGGCATCATCATCATCGAAAGAGGCCAATGCCTTAGCATCCGCTTCGAGCTCTTTAGCATTTTTTATCTCATCAATGAGATCGAAGCCTCAAGCATGGATCTCCTCGAGGGTTTTCCTTCGAGACTAGCATTTGGAAAGCTCGACCACCCAATATGCTCGAGTTTTGGAAGCGTCGACAATTTCCTTTGCTTGAGATTTAGCGGCTTCAGCATTAGACCGGTAGACGGCCACAATTGCCTCAGCATCAGTCTTGTCCTTCTCAGCTTCATATTTAGCCGATGCAAGTTCGGTGACAAAATGAGCCTCGAGTTCCTCAATTTTCTTGGCTTGTGCCAAGATCTTCTCTTTCATGCCCTGGAGATGATTTTCAACCGATGACAACTGAGCTCGAGCAGCCTCCTTCTCTGAGGAAAGGCGTTCCATGTTTTGCTTCCATTCCAAGGTCTCCGCCTTCACCAATTCAATCTCTCCATGAAGATGCTCGATTATATCGAGCTTTTGTTGGACCCCGTGAGATTGAATTATTAGCCATCACCCCCGAACCGATGCCATGAGCTTATAAGATTTTTATTACCTACTTCGTCAGGTCGCTTTGTTCTTTCCGAGCCGTAGCTAGCTCAGCTCAGAGGTCCTTGATTTCTTCCTATTTCTGCCCACTGAGAAGTTTAAGGGCATTCTTCTCCTCGGTAAGCCCTTGAATATTGGCCTCGTACCAGCTCAGTTCTGCTCAGGATCTGGAAAATGCCTCCTGATGAAGCACCGAGGCCTACACAGATAGAAGAAAAGAAATTAGACAAGAAGATAAAAAATACAAGTATGATATCGACGAGGGGAGTTAAGGCTTACCCGATTCAAATCTTGTTGTGCCTCATTGATGAGACTCGATGCTCCGCCCGAATCCTTCCTCAATATCTCCAAGTCACTCAGGCCAACAGCGTCTTCGACCCTAGTAAAGTAACCACAGAAAGGGTCCTCCCCTCCGTGGGCTCCTTCTATGGAAGGGGTCTTCAAGGCCCGAGCCTCCTGAATCATCCCCTCAGAAAATGAAGGAAGCGACGGGGAGTCTCCAATTAATATTTCCCCAAGTGGGTCACTTGGGGCGTTCTCTTCATTCCGAGGAGCCTTGAGACCGGCCTCTACAACAATATCCACTGTTTGCTCTCTTAGGTGGGAGGCATCTTCAGCATTTGACGACTCGGGGACTTCGCCCAAGTCTCTTTTCGAGACCCCCTCAACTCAAGGCGGAGTCTCTTCGACCCTCACCGGCCCAGTGGCCTTTTGAACCTCGGTGTTCATCTTCACTCGGGCCACTAGCTCGGAATCGTCTTCTTTCTCTTCTTCTTCTTCTTCTTCCTCTTCCTCCCTTAGGAGTCAAACTGACTCCGCGGTTAGAGGGATGATATTCTTTTTGGGTTTATGAGCCACTCTCTTCTTAGGCTCTGGATCCTCAGAGGTCGAGGTCCTTTTTCTCTTTTTCTACTTTACCGGCTTCGGGACCAAAATTGAAGTCTCTTCTTCACCAGATGGGGGCCTCATGACTGCATCTTTGCTGAGACCTGCAGGAGAAAAAATTGAGTAAGTCTGGAGGAATGTTTTAACCAAATCATCGAATACATGAAAAGAGCTTACCATGATTTTTGGCTTCCCACCAGCCTTTCGATAAATTGTGCATTTGCGCTCAACATATGTCGAGGTCGAGACCAGGTCCCTAACCCAACTCTCGAGGTTAGGATTTGCACCAGGCATCCAGGCAGCCACTACACTATGAAAAAGAATGTCTATGAGAAAAATTGAAGAGACAAAATAACAAATAGAAACTAATAGTGGGATCGTACTTACGTTTCATATTTCACTTTCTGGGAAACGGCATCTTCTCAGCCAGAATCAAGTCCAAAGTCTTCACTCGGATGAATCAACCCATCCAGCCTCGATCTTTGTCCCCGTCTATGCTGGAGATAAAAACCTTGTCGACGCTAGAGCTTTTTTAGCCCACCTTGGTAAAGTCGGGGGCTGTATAACCTGATGAGGTGGTCGAGTGTGAAGGGGAGCCCTTCGCTTTGCTCACGAAGAATCAGAGCAATATTACGATCTTCCAGAAAGAGGGATGGATTTGACCGAGGGTCAGCTGGTAGTTTCTGCAGAAGTCCACGATGATTGGATCGAGGGGACCCAACGTGATAGGGTAAGTGTAAACACTCAAGAAGTCTTCCACTTAGGTGGTAATATCTTCCTTAGGGGCCGGTATCACGACCTCTTTTTTCTGCCAGTTACAATTTTTCTTCACTTTTTCGAGGAAATTCTCAGGTATCGAGCATATGTATCTCGATACGGGCTCACAACGATCGGGGACCGATGAGGTTTTCTCGATCTTGAAATCGAAACTGATAATGCATCCCCCAGGAATACATTCCTCGAGGCGTGGTTCCACCGGTGCTTTCTTGCCGGCCGGCTGAGAGGATGAAGCAATTTCCTTTTGTGGAACAGTCTTTGACGTTTTCGCCATTTGGTTTTGAGGTTAAAGAAAGATGAAGATGATGAGATTTGGTGTTTTAAGAAGAGGTTAACGGTGAAACCTGAAGATTTGCAGATGAAGAACTTGAAAAATGCAAAGAGCTTTGAAGGTTAGAGCAGAAGAAGTTGAAAGTAAAGTTTGAAAGAGTGGAAAAGAGGCCTATTTATGGATTTCACAGCGACGGTTCAAAGTTGCTAGTGACCGACCGTCAACTGACACACATTAATAACCTGGAGAACTGTGTCGACGGGACGTTTTGGTCACCTCTGTCGCTTACGTCACGGAGATGACGTCATGACAGGTCGAGGTAAAAAGCGAAAGCTCAATTTGTTTTTTTGTCATTACACTCCAAAAATGAGGGGACTATATGTATATGGTTAAAATTGGGCCCACCCAATTTTACTGATTAACTAAGACCGGGGGTGGATCGAAGATCGGCCCCATAATAGATCAGACCGAGGCATGAGGATAAGATATCGAGTTCGAGATTCGAGGTACCTGTCGAAACCGAGAACAGTAGTGATCGAGACCAAACGGGATATACATCAAGCAAGACCGAAGGTAGCAAAGATATTTGTGACTGGCCGAGGATCATGGCGAAAATCTCGGAACGGATCGAATCAAGAACAATTATTTAGCTAATCATGAGATTCCCTTCTCTAATTAGAATTATACCATAAGTAGAATTCCTCTACTATATAAAGAGGGGTTCTAATCATTTGTAATCCATCTTATTCTCACATATCAAAGCAATACAATACTCTTTCTCTTTGAAACTCTCTTGTTCATCAGCTTATTTCATATTTCATAACTTATTTCTCAGTCAGTTTGAGGGTGAGGGCTGAATTGCATCTCAATACTGGTTTGTCTTACTTTATTGTTAATTTCTATTATTAATCATCGCTTTTATCAATTGATATTAGGTAAAATCACGTGTCTTTAGAACCACATATAAGTTTAATTGTTATCCAATTTTAAGGGTAAACACACACACGCGCGTATATATATATATATAAAAAGCACAAAGGCCTTTAGCAAAATTTTGTTCGCCTTTTTCACCCTTTAAAAATAAAATTAACATTAGATAAAAGAGTAATTACATTACCTTTCTATTATATATAGGAATAGCCATTTTAATATTTTCCTACCATTTAGGATTTTGAAATCGCCTAATTTTAGTGTATTAAGTTCTTGTTCGTACTAAAACATTTGTATATCTTGCTGGAGATTGTCCGAACAGTAGTGAGAAATATTGTTGCTTCCTATGTTTTTTTATTTATTTCCTTCTTCTTTTTTTGTTAGTTAATTTTTATATTTTTACTAAATTAGATTAGGAATGATTTTATTAGTTAAAATATTTAATACAACTATGAATAATTAATATATGAAATTTACATGCCGTCCTATGCATTTAAATTTCAGGTCTCCTAGTCCTAGTATAAACATGCAGAAACAAATAAGAATTACACTTGAATTACAAAAGTACGTCTATAAAAAGAATTTATTTGCCATAAGTATACCTTTGTCAACCGTCTTCGTTAAGATATCATTCACGTATTTTTTATGGCTAAATCTTTTCTTTTTCTTTTTCTTTTTCTTTTCTTTTATGGGATTGGTTTTCAGTTTGATGTTCTTCTGTAGGTTTGTGTGTTTGATTTTCGTTTACTTTTACTCTTTGATTGATTCTTTGGAAGCATTAGCATAAATGTGTTATTGTTATGATTAGTATTGGACAAAGATTTCAGGTTCAGAATTTATATTACGTGTATTCTATTGTAAAGTCTTAAAATCCCCTAACTTATAATTGGATTTATGCAACATTATTTTTATATAAAGCAACGGATACAATTGTAACGACCCGGTCATTCGTTCTGAGTATTTATAGCCTCATTTCTCCCATCTATGCCTATTTATGTGTTGTTCAGCTGTGTTGAGTTGTGGTGAGTTGGAAAGTTTGGGTTCAGAGTAATTTTGGAGTGAAATTATCATTTAGTTTCTTAATTAGAAAGTTAAGTTAGAAAAGTCAACCGGAAGTTGACTTATGAGTAAACGAATTCGAAATTTGATTTTTATAATTCGGTTAGCTTCGTTGGGTGATTTTACACTTAGGAGTGTAACCAGAATACAATTTGGAGGTTCGTGGTAGAATTAGGCTTGAATTGGCGAAAGTTGGAAATTTGGCGATTTTGGTCGACAGTGAAAAATTAGGTACGGGGGTCGGACTGAAATTTCGGAAGTTGAAGCAGGGTCGTAGTGTCATTTGTTACGTGTGTGCAAAATTTGAGGTCATTCGGTCGTGGTTTGATTGGTTTCGGCATCGTTGGCGAATTTTGAAAGTTTAGAAGTTCTTAGGCTTGAATTCGAGGTTGATTTAGTGTTTTGGTGTTGTTTTGGGTGTTCTGAAGGTTCGACTAAGTCCAAGAAGTGATATATGACTTGTTTGAATTATTGGTTAAGGTCCCGAGGGGCTCGGGATGATTTCGGATGGTTAACGGGAAGTTTAGAGTTTGGAAAATGCTGTTGGTGCACAGTCTTCTGGTGTGTCCGCACCTACAGAGTGGGGACCGCAGGTGCGATGGGCGCATATGCGGGGAGAAACCGCAGATGCGGCAGAAGACGCAAGAGCGGAAGGTGTGACCGCATCTGCGGAACCGCAGGTGCAAGGATGCAATCGCAGATGCAGGACTCGAGGCTTTAATGAAAAACCGCACTTGCGATGAGATTTCCGCAGGTGCAGCGCCGTAGATGCGAAGAAGGATCCGCAGGTGCGGAAACCCCTGGGTAGAACCTATATAAGAACCCCTCGCGAAATTTTACCCTTTTCCCACCATTGTTGAACGGGTTTTTGAGCTAAGGCAGTGTTTTTCAAGGGAGAATCAAGAGACATCACTAAGGTAAGTTGTTTGGGATTAATTACACGCGTTTATGATGTTTTTCCATTGATTAGGAATGAAATTAGTAGAGGTTTAGTGTGGAATTGAGGGAGTTAGGGCTTGAGTTTTGGAGAGTTTTAAGTGAGGATTTGAGGGACCAAATGGAGTTCGATTTTAATAAATTGTATATGGTTAGACTCGGGAGAGAACGAGGGTTCTGATTCTGCCATTGTTGACTAATTTCGAGATGTGGGCCCAAGGGCCGGGTTTTGGTCAATTTTGAATTTTTGACCTATTTGTAATTTTTATTGTGAAATTCGATTTGTTAGCCTATGTTGATGGTATTAACCTGATCATGGTTAGATTCGGAGCTTTTGGAGACTGAGTCCAGAGACGATGGCATCCCGGAGTAGGATTTTACGCCGCTAAGGTAAGTAACAGTTTTAACTCTGGCCTTGAGGGTATAAACCCAGAGATGTTGATATCATGTGATTGTTTGGAGGTGAAACCCACGCTAGGTGACGGGCGTGTGGATGTATACCTCGAGGGATTGAGACTTGTTCCATTCTGTGAGGTTGTGAGGCTTAATGGCCATTATCTGTGGTTATGTGTTTACTTGTTGTTGAACTTGTTTGCTTTCATGTTAGAGATCATGTTTAGACTTTATTCATGCTCACATTACTTGTACTCAGCCATAGAAATTATTATACATGTTTACCTCAGTCTCTATTATTTAGCTGATATGTTGTGATACTTGATGTGAGTTGTGTCCCGTTATTTGTTGTGAATTGTGAGGCTGGAGAGGTACATGACTGAGTGAGGCCGAGGGCCTGGATGTGAGAATAGTAATACCATAGCGCGTGAGCTGTCCGCGTAGCACGTGAGTTGTCCGTGCGGATCCAGGTAATTGATATTATAGCGCGTGAGCTGTCCGCGTAGCATGTGAGTTGTCTGTGCGGATCCAAGTATTGATATGGTAGAATGTGAGTTGTCCGTGCTTAGTGCTGAGTGTTGAGTGTTGAGTGCGAGTGCTGAGTGATGGAGTGACATTGTTGCGAGGTTGCATTTACTTTTGTTGTTTCTGCATTTATCTATTAAATATCTTTGTGGCATTTACTAAGTTATGGGAATTTACCTATTTATTCATGTTATGGTTAAATGGTGGGAAAAAAAAATTGGACTATTTTGCTTAGCTCGTCACTACTTCTCAGTTCCTTAGTTATTTATGTTACTACTGAGTCGGTTGTACTCATACTACACCCTGCACTTTATGTGCAGATCCATGTGAGTTGGAGCGCGGCTATCGTTGATCTCAGGCCAGCTATCTGTGGAGATTTCAAGGTAGTTGTCAGTGTCTGCAGGACCTTGTCACTCCTTTTGTCATTTATTCTTTTAGACAGTACTATATCTTAGTTCATAGTTATAGACGCTCGTGACTTAGTGACACCCCGATGTTTGGGGCTAGCTTCCGTATTTTTATATTAATTATATTTAGAATCGATTTAGTTTATGAGAAATTTAAACGTTGATATTGTTTTATTAATTTCATATAATGGATTTAGTAGTAATTTTTCAAATAGGTTTGCCTAGTAACACTTATAGGCTCCATCACGACCATATTTGAGTTTTGGATCGTGACAACAACCTTACACCTTATGGGGAAAAAAATTATTTAAATGTTTGTGAGTATCAAGGTTTGACTTCTTACTTTTTTCTTTTCGAAATTTAGAGAAATTATATTTGTTCATTGTTCTATATCTTTCTTTTTCAACGGAACTAGCATGGAGGATATTAGTTATATCCATGTCAATGCGATTTAGACTTAAATAAATTAATTTCAACGGGATTAGCATGGAACATATTAGAATTCAGCGAAATATATACTTAAAAGATAAATTTATAAGTGTCAAGGTTTGAATTCTTATTGTTTTCCTTTTCAAAATTTAGAGAATTTATATTTGTTCACTACTTTATATATCTTTCCAATTAAGTGATGGTGCATATTAACTATATGCAACACCGTTACAATGGAATTAGCATGAAAGATATTAGTTATATTTATGTCAATGCGATTTAGACTTTAAAAAGATTTAGAATTCTATAGGATTAGCATGGAAGACATTAGAATTCGACAGAACATATACTTAAAAAGTAAATATAATTTGTTTTTTCTATTATAAAAGGAGGAACCGAACTATGAAATTTGAATCAAAACTGTTTATTCCTTAAAGTAGATTTCATTTTACCTTATATATATTATCATGACAAACAAAATAAATAAAAGAGAATTAAAAAACAAAAGGAGGAGGAAGTACACAGTTACTTTTCTTTTTTTTCTTTTTTTTATCAAGAGCTCTTTTGCATTACATTTTATATGAAACTTTTGTTATATTAAATTAATATAACACAACTAAAGGTATTCAATAATATATCTTTAGCTTTCAAAAGTAAGGAGAGTTAAATACTATATATCGTAGTCTTAAGATTATCGATCTCATCTAAACAATGTCGCTTCAAAACCAATTTTAATTCTATATTTCTTTATAGAGTTAGTTATGCACGATCAATATTTAATACCATTAGGAATTTATACTTTTATTTTATAATTTAAACATAATAGTTAAGTAGATATTTACTCATGGAATAGAGTGCACGTGCAAAGCGTGTACCCTACTATTCCATATTTTCAAAATTAATATTTTTCGAGAATCAAAACAAAATAAAGTAGGTTTTCACTAATAAAAAGTAACACAAATGCCTTTCATTAACATTTTTAAGAGTAATTCAAATGCAAAAAAAAATTCAACCAGGCCCACCCGATTTTACTATTTGACCGAGACAAGAGAATTGCATTGAAGGCCGGCCCCGTAGTGGATCAGACCAAAGTGCGAGGACAAGGTACCGAGTTCGGGATTCGAGGTACCTGTCGAGATCGAGGCCAGTAGCGATCGAGACCAAATGAGAATGACATCGAGCAAGATCGAAGATAACATAATAACAGAAAGGCGAGATATCCGTTACTGATCGAAGATCATGGCGAAAATCTCGGAACGGATCAAAACATGAACGATTAATTAGCTAATTACGAGATTTCCTTCTGTAATTAGAGTCATTCCATAAGTAGAATTCTTCTACTATATAAAGGAGAGTTCTAATCATTTGTAACACACATTGTTCACACATATCAAAGCAATATAACATTTTCTCTCCCGTTTATACATTCTTGTTCATCAGTTTACTTTCTGCCTTATTACTTTAGCATTAGTCAGCTCGATGGCGCCCTAGTTCGAGGGCTTAACTACATTTCAACACTGGTTTGCTTTATCTTACTGTTAATTTCTATTACTGATTCTCATATTTATCAATTGGTATTAGGTAAAATCACGTGTCCTTAAAATCACATTATAAGTTTAATTGTTATCCGAATTTAAGGGTAAACAGTTTGGCGCCCACCGTGGGGCTAAGGATAATAGTTATTGCTTAATATCGATTCCGATAACACACACTACTTTACACTTGTTCTTGTAAGTATTTTTATTTTCAGGATAAACATGTCAAACTCACAAACAGAACCCACACATGGTGACAACGACCTCGAATTTCATGGGGAAAATGACAATATAGCCTCCCCACAGATCGAGGTGCCTCAGACTTACCTTGAGGGAGCACCAATTGCACATGTCGTCGATGTCAGTTCACATATCACCATAAATGCAAATCTGGGCGCTGATCCCCAAGGTAACGTACGCAGGGAAGGTCGATCAGGTGGTCGAGGTACGCAGGGCGGAGAAGATGGTGGAGTCAGACTCCAATTGATATTTGAAATGCTACAGGCTCAACAAGCCGCTATAGAACAACTACAAAATTAGCACCGAGCATCTAGTGGGATCACACCCCAAACCCTCGCCAGAAGTTGTTCACAGGGCCGAACCTGTACCGAAAAGATCAAACGCCAATGAACCGGGGACTGACCCAACCATTATGAAAATTCTCGAGGAGCTCACTAAACAGATTGAATCAGGAGAAAAGAAGATCGAGGCGAACGACAAAAAAATAGAAACATACAATTCCCGGGTTGATCAAATACCGGGGGCACCTCCAATTCTAAAGGGTTTGGATTCGAAGAAGTTCGTGCAGAATCCTTTCCCCCCAAGTGCGGATCCGAAGCCCATTCTAAAGAAATTCTGCATGCCAGAAATTCCCAAATACAATGGGACAATCGACCCTAATGAGCATGTCACTTCTTATACATGCGCAATAAAGGGGAATAACTTAGAAGATGATGAGATTGAATCTGTTCAACTGAATAAATTTGGAGAAACTTTATCGAAAGGATCGATGATATAGTACCACAATTTGCCACCCAATTTCATCGTTCCTTCACCATGCTTGCAGATTCCTTCGTGAAGGCACACGCCGGATCAATAAAGGTTGCGACTATGAAGTCGG
The DNA here is from genome assembly GCA_005239525.1 of Nicotiana knightiana. Taxonomy (NCBI): domain Eukaryota; kingdom Viridiplantae; phylum Streptophyta; class Magnoliopsida; order Solanales; family Solanaceae; genus Nicotiana; species Nicotiana knightiana. The sequence goes on from ML388989.1 coordinate 75,776, forward strand.
ACCTCTTCAAAGTGAGACAAAAAGACAACGAAATGTTAAGGGAATTCGTATCTCAGTTCCAGATGGAACGCATATACCTACCCCCGGTCACAGATGATTGGGTAGTTCAGGCCTTTACTCAAGGTTTGAACGAACGAAGTTCGATAGCATCACAGCAGCTAAAGCAGAATTTAATTGAATATCCAGCGGTGACCTGGGGCGATGTGCATAATCGGTACCAATCAAAGATCAGGGTCGAGGACGATCAATTGGGAATCCCTTCCGGTTCCGTTTACCCAAACATGCTTGTTGGCAGAGTTCAAAGGGACATCGACAAAGAACCCCGATTGAATAAAGATCGATATCAACCATATAGCGCAGATCATAGAAACAGCAGCCCAGGACGTAATCCTATTCAAAATGATTGAAGGAATGATCGAGGATAGAGCTCTCGAGGGCTCATGAGCAAACGTGGCTTCGATAAACTTATTGAGCCCACAGAAGGGCCACGATTATCAGAATACAACTTCAGCATCGACACAACAGGTAATGTATCGGTCATTGGGAGAATCAAGGATACTAGATGGCCCAGACCCCTATAGGCAGATTCAGCTCAAAGGAACCCTAACCAAATATGCAAATACCATGGTACCCATGGCCATAGAACCGAAGACTTCAGACAGCTAAGGGAGGAGGTGGCTCGTCTATTCAACGAGGGTCACCTTCGAGAATTCTTGAGTGACCGAGCTAAAAATCACTTCAGAGATAGGGATTCAAACAGGAAAACTGAACAGGAAGAATCAACACGTGATTCACATGATTGTTGGCGGGGTCGACATACCATAAAGGCCCGTGTTTAAACGCACCAAGGTGTCGATTACCAGGGAGAAACAAACTCGAGACTATGCACCAGAAGGTACTTTGTCATTCAATGACGAGGAAGCAGAGGGGATCTCACAACCCTACAATGATGCATTGGTAATTTCTATTCTTATGAATAAAATTCAGGTTATGCGTTTTTAATTAATCTAGGGAGCTCGGCCAATATTATTCGATCGAGGGTCATGGAGCAGCTCGGCCTACAGGATCAGATTGTGCCCGCAACTCGGGTTCTCAATGGATTCAATATGGCAAGTGAAACAACTAAAGGTGAAATCATCTTACCAGTAAATGTGGCTGGGACTATTCAAGAAACAAAGTTCCATGTGATCGAGGGCGATATGAGATACAGTGCCCTACTTGGAAGACCATGGATTCACAACATGAGGGCGGGTCCCTCTAGCCTTCACCAAATGCTAAAATTCCCGATGCCGGAGGGAGTAAAAATGGTGTATGGGGAACAACATGCTGCAAAATAGATGCTCGCGGTCGATGAAGCAATATCAATATCGGCACTTTCATCAACAAAGGGATCGGAGTCAAAAGAAAAGAAGGAGGTAAAATAGCAACCACATGTACCAGCCTCAACCCAGTCAGAGAAACGAGGGGCGGACGAGGATGACGAACATTGGATCCCCTGATGCTTCATAATTCTCGATGACTCCGACGCCACAAAATCAACGGTCGAAGAGCTGGAGCAAGTCATACTGATGGAGTACCTACCCGAGCGAAAGGTATACCCGGGCACGAGGTTAACCTCCGAGCTCAGGAAAAAACTCATTAAATTCCTTATCGATAATATGAATTATTTTTATTGGTCTCACCTTGATATGATAGGGATCCCACCGGAGATCACTACATCGATTGAGCTTGGACCCAAAGTTCTGTCTAGTAAAGCAAAAGAGAAGGCCCCAATTCGAGGTTAAACATGCATTCATCAAGGACGAGGTAACCAAACTTCTAAAAATAGGGTCCATTCGGGAGGTAAAATATCCCGAATGGCTAGCAAACGTAGTCGTAGTTCCTAAAAAGGGAATAAACTTAGAATGTGCATAGACTATAAGGATTTAAACAAAGCATGCCCTAAAGATTCTTTTCCTTTTCTGAATATCGATCGCATGATTGATGCCACCGCCGGCCATGAGATCCGTAGCTTTATCGATGCCTATTCCAGGTACAATCAAATATAGATGAACCTAAAGGATCAGGAAAAGACTTTGTTCATTGCTAAGTACGGCACCTATTGTTATAACGTAATGTCGTTAAGACTAAAAATGGTGGTGCTACTTACCAACTCCTAGAAAATCGAATGTTCAAGGAACAAATAGGAAAATCGATGGAATTTTATATTTATGACATGCTACTTAGGCCCCTGTGCGCAAAGGACCATTTGAAACATTTGCAGGAGACCTTCGACAAACTAAGAAAGTACAACATGAAACTCAACCTGGAGAAGTGTGCATTCGGGGTCGGATCGGGGAAATTCCTCGGCTTCATGGTATCAAATCGGGGCATCGAGATTAACCCCGATAAAATAAGGGCCATTGAAGATATCATGGTCGTGGATAATGTTAAGGCCGTACAAAGGTTAACAAGGCGCATAGCCGCCCTAGGCCGATTCATTTCGAGGTCCTCAAATAGAAGTCGCCGGTTCTTCTCACTGCTGTCAAAGAAGAACAATTTTGCGTGGACCCGGAATGCCAACAATCATTGAAGGAACTAAAACGGTAACTCTCGAGCCCTCCATTGCTTCACACTCCGAAAGCGGACGAGCAACTCTACTTATACTTAGCAGTCTCAAAAATCGCGGTAAGTGGGGTTCTAGTTCGAGAAGATCAAGGTATGCAATATCCTATTTACTATGTTAGTCGAACCCTAGGTGAGGCAGAGACCCGGTACCCACACTTAGAAAAATTAGCGCTTGCTCTAATAAACGCCTCTAGGAAATTAAAACCATATTTTCAATGTCACCCAATTTTGTGTGGTGACTACCTATCCCCTTCGTAATATTTTGCATAAGCACGAACTCTCGAGCCAATTGGCCAAATGGGCTGTCAAGATCAACGGGTACGATATCAAGTATAAACTCCGAACGACCATCAAGTCCCAAATCTTGGCAGACTTCGTGGCTGACTTTATGCCAGCTCTCGTACCCTAGGTCGAAAATGAACTATTGTTAAAATCGTGTACATCACCAAGGGTGTGGACCCTCTTCACAGACGGTGCGTTGAACGTGAAGGGGTCTCGGCTAGGCATCATTTTGAATCCACCCACAGGTAATACAATTAGACAATCTATCAAAACTTCCAAGTTAACTAACAATGAGGCCGAGTATGAGGCCATGATTGTAGGTCTCGAGCTAGCTAAGAGTTTGGGAGCAGAGGTCATCGAGGCCAAATGTGAATCCCTACTTATGGTAAACCAAGTCAACAGAACTTTCAAGGTTCGAGAAGATCAAATGTAGAGGTACTTGGAAAAGTACAGGCGGCTCTACATCGATTTAAAGAATGGACCCTACAACACGTACCTCAAGAACAAAACAGTAAGGCCGATGCCCTTGCAAATTTGAGGTCATCAGTCGAAGACGACGAGCTTAGCTCAGGGATTGTTGTACAACTTTCAAGGTCAATAATCGAAGAAGGCAACGCCGAAATATATTCCACAAGTCTGACCTGGGATTGAAGGAACAAATATATCGAGTACCTAAAGAATGGGAAGCTTCCATCGGACCCTAAGTAATCGAGGACTCTACGTACGAAGGTCGCACGGTTCACATTGGCCGAGGATGAGACACTGTATAGAAGGATGTTCGATGGACCGTTGGTAATATGTTTGGGTCCAGGAGATACTAACTACGTCCTACGGGAAATTCACGAAGGCACTTGCGAAAATCATTTTGCTGCCGAGTCATTGATTCACAAAGTCATCATAGCAGGATACTATTGGGTCAATATGGAAAAGGATACAAAAGATTTTGTTCGAAAGTGCGACAAATGTCAAAGGTATGCGCCGATGATTCACCAAACCAGGGAGAAACTCCACTCAGTCTTATCCCCATGACCGTTCATGGAATGGGGAATGGACATCGTCGGCCCTCTCCTATTGACCCCAGGTAAAGCTCAATTCATTTTGTTTATGGTTGACTATTTATCTAAGTGGCTTGAAGCACATGCCTTCGAGAAAGTCAGGGAAAAAGAAGTCATAGTCTTCATCTAGGACTATATTATATGTCGATTTGGGATGCCTGCCGAGATCATATGAGACAATGGGAAGCAATTCGTTAGTAAAAAAGTGACAAAGTTTCTCGAAGATCACAAGATAAAAAGGATTCTGTCAGCGTCGTATCATCTTAGTGGGAACGGATAGGCCGAATCGACAAATAAAAATATCATTTAAAATCTAAAGAAATAATTGACCTATGCTAAAGGAAAATGGAGAGAAATATTGCCCGAGGTCCTTTGGGCATATCGAACAACATCGAAATCCAGTACGGGGGCAGCATCGTTCTCTTTAGTCTATGGTGCCGAAGCTCTGATCTCGATCGAAGTCGGGGAACCTAGATTCAGGTTTCGGTATGCAATGGAAGAGTCAAATTACGAGGCTATGAATACAAGCCTCGAATTGCTATATGAAAGGCGGGAAGCTGCCCTCGTTCGAGGGGCCGCACATACACAGCGGATCGAAAGGTATTACAACCGAAGAGCCAATCTTCGACACTTCAAAATCGGAGACTTAGTTCTGAGAAAAGTCACCCTTAATACTCGAAACCCAAACTAAGGAAATCTTGGACCAAACTGGGAGGGACCGTATCAGGTCCTTGATATCGTCGGAAAAGGATCCTACAAACTTGGCACGATAAACATCGTGTAATTATCAAACAATTGAAACATATCATTGCTCAAATGTTATTACTGCTAAGGTACGACCTTCTCCATTTTCATTTATATTTTATATTAACCTATTGTAGGTGTTCAATCGAAGACATCGAGGGACCCTTCAACACAAAGTCCTTAGGTCTGAAAGCACACGTTGCACTCTTTTTCCCTTAGACCGATTTTTGTCCCAAATGGGTTTTTCCGGCGAGGTTTTTAAAGAGGCAACCATTGTTCTTTATAACTTAGAGCAATTCAACAGTATCTAATGCTTCTTTACAATCAACCTCGAATACTGCGGGGCATCATCCTCGAATATTATAAGGAAAGTACTTTGTGTCAACATGGTTTCAAAGGTAAATTTTGTAAGGGTCAAACGGTCGAACGAACCGTGCCCATATAGATTACTCGAGCCTTAATGGAAAACATGTACGCATGTATAATTCATTGAAAGAAGTATTTTTCCTTGCCTAATATTTCATGCCTCAGAGAAATTTTTACTTTACAATTTCTCACTTGTGATCTACTGTGGAAACTGGCTTAAGGGCCGATCACAATTAATGTTCGAACAGTTGACCCCGCACTCGAGGATTTCCATCCAAAAAATCAACATGACTGAATTACTAAAACCTCGAGATTGTATGAACTTAAAAAGGCCATCCTCGATTTTTATAGGCCATGGTCACCCCACTCGGGGACTGATACTTCGAACAAGTTCAAAGTATAACAGGGAAACATGCCCAAAAGGCAAATCCCAAGCTAAAGGCTACGACCTAATTAACACGGGTCGGAGACGTTCGATTTTCGTTATAAAATAGGCCTTCAAATATTTTTATAAACCGGTTAAAAAGGCTACCATCGACTGAATTACTAAGGGTCTCGATAATATCGACCCTCGAAAACCCTAATGGGTACAAAGTCGTTCAAACTCTCTAACAAATTCTTTATTTTATACTAAGACATTATGAAACAAAGGGTATCGATAATATCAACCCTCGAAAACCCTAATAGGTACAAAATAGTTCGACTCTCGAGAAAATTCCTTATTTCATGCTAAGGCATAACAGATTTTATATGATTAAACAATAAAATTTTCAAGCCGTAAAGTGGGAAAAAACCATTCTCTTTACTATGGTCGTATCGGCCTAATTCAAGATCCTAAAGGGCCATTTCATTTTTGAGTTTGAGAAATCATCCTCACTCAATTAAAACCTAAGGGTCACCCTACTCTGAGTTCAAGCAAGTACTCACTCAATTATAAAGACTACACTAGTCAGACTTCGATCAAGTTGCCTAAGCCTTGAACTTATGAGCAAATTTTTCATAAAGTATGAATGAAACAGAATTTCCACAAAACAGAAAATGAAATAAAGACAAGTCAAAAGGGAAAGAGATATTTTATATATGATAATATTTGCAAGGTCTGATCGGGACCCTATACAAAAGATCAAAAGAGAAAAAAATCCTAAGGTTCCTAATTTTCTCCGGGGGAAGCTTCTCCATCGGGGTCCCCCCACTCTCGGACCCGTTCTCGGTGTCATCATCATCGTTGTCGTCGTCAGAGGTGGCCAATGCTCTAGCATCAGCTTCATGATTTTTAGCCTTTATTATCTCGTCAGTGAGATCGAAACCTCGAGCATGGATCTCCTCGAGGGTTTCCCTCCGAGATTGGCATTTGGCGAGTTCAACAACCCAATGTGCTCGAGATTGAGCCGTCTCGACATTCTCTCTCATTTGGGATTGAGAAGCTTCAGCATCAGACCAGTAGACAACCACGATCGCCTCTGCATCGGCCTTAGTATTTTCCGCATCAAATTTAACCTTTGCAAGTTCGGTGGCCAACCGAGCCTCGAGCTCCTCTATTTTCTTCGCCTGAGCCGAGCTCTTCTCCTTCATACCTTGAAGCTGACTTTCGACCGATGAAAATTGGGCTCGAGAAGCTTCCTTCTCTTAAACAAGGCGGTCCATATTTTGTTTCCACCCCAAGGTCTCCGCCTTCATCATATTGACATTGTCACGGAACTGCTCGATCCTCTTGACCTTCTGCTGAACCTGTGAGATTGAAGTGTTAGCCATCATCCCCGAACTGATACCATGAGCTTCTAAGATTTTCATTACCTGCTCAATCAGGTCAGTCTGTTTTTGTGAGCGACGACCAACTCGGCTCGGAGGTCCTTGATCTCTTCTTCTTTTTGCCCGCTGAGAAGTTTGAGGGAATTTCTCTCCTCCGTGAGCCCTTGAAGATCGGCCTCATATCGGCTCAAATCTGCTCTAGATTTGGAAAGCGCCTCATGATGGAGTGTCAAGGCCTATATGGAAAGAAGAAAAGAAATTAGACAGGAAAAGAAAAAAATAAACATAAGTGTGATATCGACGAGGGGAGTTGAGGCTTACCCGATTCAGGGCTTGTTGAGCCTCATCGAAGAGACTCGATGCTTCGCTCGAGTCCTTCCTAGCAATCCCAAAATCACTCAGGTCGGTAGCGTCTTCGACCCCGGTAAAGTAACCACGGAAGGGGTCTTCCCCTCCGTGGGCTCCTTCTACATCGGGAATCCTCATAGCTTGAGCCTCCCAAATTGCCTCCTCGAAAAATGCAGGGAGAGTCGGCGAGTCTCTAATTTATATTGCCCCAAGTGGGTCACTTGGGGGCGTTCTCTTCATTTCGAAGGGTCTCGGAGCCGGCATACCCTCCGTTTGCTCATTTCGGTGGGAGGCATCTTCAGTCTTCGACAACTCGGGGACTTTACTTGAGTCCTTTTTCAAGAACCCCTCAGCTCAAAGAGGAATCTCTTCAACCCCCACCGACTCAGTGGCCTTTGGGGCCTCGGTGTTCCTCTTCACTCGGGCCACCAGTTCGGATCCGTCTTCTTCTTCTTCTTCTTCTTCCTCTCTTAGGCGTCGAAGCACCTCCCCGGGCAGGGCGACAGTGTCTTTCTTCGCTTACGAGCCAGATTTTTCTTGGGCTTTGGATCCTTTGAGGTTGAGGTCATTTTCCTCTTTTTATAATTCACTGATTTCAGTACCGGGATCGAAGTCTCCTCCTCACAAGATGGGGGCCTCATGACAGCATCTTTTCCAAGGCCTGTATGAAAGGAAATTAAGTGAGTATGGAAGAAATATTTTAACAAAATCATCAAATACGTGAAAAGGGGATTACCATGATTTTTGGCCTCCCATCGGCCCTTTGATAAATCGCGCCATGCGCACTCAGCGTACGAAGAAGTCGAGGCCAGGTCCCGAACCCAACTCTCGAGGTTAGGAATCGCACCGGGAATCCAAGGGATCGCTACATCATGGAAAAGGATATCGATGAGAAGAAGCGAAGGGAACAAAACAATAAATGGAAGCTAACAGTGGGATTGTACTTACGCTTCATATTCCATTTCTCGAGAAATGGCATCTTCTCGGTCTAGATTAGGTCGGAAGTCCTCACTCGAATGAACCGGCTCATCCATCCTCGATCCTTGTCCTCATCTATGCTCGAGAATAGCACCTTGGTAGTTCGACGCTGAAGTTTTTATTAACCCGCCTTGATAGAGACCGGGGATATACAACCTGAGGAGGTCGAGGGTAAAAGGCATCCCCTCGACTTTGCTCGCGAAAAATCGGAGCAGAATAACAATCCGACCACCAAAAGTAGGGATGGATTTGACCTAGGTTTATTTGATACTTGCGGCAGAAATCAAGGATAATGGGATCGAGGGGGCCCAACGTGAAAGGGTAAGTGTAAACATTCATAAACCCTTCCACGAGGATAGTGATGTCTTCTTCGGGGGCCGGAATCACCACCCCTTTGCCTTCCCAGTTGCAGTATTTCTTCACCTACTTAAGGAAGTTATCAGTTATCGAGCATATATACCTCGACAATGGCTCACATCGACCAGGGACCAACGAAGTTTTCTCGATATTAAAGTCGGAAGTGAGGACGCACCCCCCGGGAACACACTCCTCAGGGCGCGGCTCCATCGGTGTTTTGTCGCCGGCCGGCCACGATGAAGAAGCATTTTCCTTTTGGGGAACAATTTTTGACGTTTTCGCCATTTGGATTTAAATTTAAAGATAGGTGAAGATGATATTCTAAGAAGAGGTTAGCAGTGAAAATCGTAGATTTGCAGATGAAGAACTTAGAAGATGTAAAAAGCTTTGGAGATTAGAAAAGGTAGAAGGTAAAGTTTGAAAGAGTGTCAAAAGAGGCCTATTTATGGGATTCACGGCGACAGTTCAAGGGACTGTACCGACGGGACGTTTCGGTCACTTACGTCACGAGGGTGATGTCATGACAGGTCGAGGTAAAAATTGAAGGCTCAATTTGTTTCTTGCCATTACACTCCAAAAAATAAAGGGACTATATGTATACGGTTAAAACCGGGTCCACCCGATTTTACTATTTGACCAAGACCAGAGAATTGCATCGAAGGTCGGCCCCGTAGTGGATCAGACCAAAGCGCGAGGACAAGGTACTGAGTTCGGGATTCGAGGTACCTGTCGGGATCGAGGTCAGTAGCGATCGAGACCAAATGAGACAGACATCAAGCAAGATCGAATATAGCATAATAACATAAAGGCGAGATATCCGTGATTGGTCGAAGATCATGGCGAAAATCTCGGAACGGATCAAAACAGGAACGGTTAATTAGCTAATCATGGGATTTCTTTTTGTAATTAGAGTTATAACATAAGTATAATTCCTCTACTATATAAAGGGGAGTTCTAATCATTTGTAACACACATTATTCACACATATCAAAGCAATATAACATTTTCTCTCCCGCTTATACATTCTTGTTCATTAGTTTACTTTCTACCTTATTACTTTAGCATTACACTCTGTTTGGATCACTGTCCCCCGTCGTTTTATAATGTATCGTATTGTACTGTATTGTATTGTATCGTATCGTTTAATGAATACAATGTTTGGATAGATTGTATTGTTTGTTATTGTTAAATAACATTTTGATATTTGGTTTGACTGTATCGTATATACTGTAATTGATAAGTTTACTAAAATACCCTCAGTTGTTTTAAATATTTAATTTATCAAGAATTACAATTAAAAATTATTTAAGAAAATCCATTTCTACCAATTTATCACTAATTATGTCTTATATATAAACTAAGCAATTAAATTCATGCAAATTCTATCAAAATTAGTTGAACAAGTTAATAATATTAAAAATAATAATAAGTACAATATATTCATAATTCGATCATAACAATAAAATTTTTTGAAAAAACATTAAGGAGACTTCATTCAGACAAAAGTAAAATAAAACATTTACTTGAAGAGTATGGAGAAGCGGCAGAAGAACAAAACGAGTTTTTACACATATGTAGGTTATATTTGGAATGTTGTCTTTGAAAATTTATATAGGTTATTAGACTTCATGTAGAGTTCTATTATAGATTTATACGACAAAGAAACTTTGCTATTATTTAAAATAAAACAGAGTAAAGGGTAAAATAGAATTATAAGGTAATAAGAAAGGGCATAACTAGAAAGAAAAATAGGAAACAATCCCACCACACCAAATCGGTTGTTTCAAAAAATGGGACTTTTCATTGGTCCGGAACAATGAATTTAACAATACAATACAATACAATCAATTTTAACTAAACAATCAAAACAAACATTGTCCTGGGAAAACAATACAATACGATACAATGGATAACAACTATCCAAACAAGCTGTTAGTCAGCTCGAAAGCACTCTAGTTCGAGGGCTTAACTACATTTCAACACTGATTTGTTTTATCATATTGTTAATTTCTATTACTGATTTTTATATTTATCAATTGGTATAAGGTGAAATTACGTGTCCTTAAAACCACGTTATAAATTGCATTGTTATCCGATTTTACGAGTAAACAAGAATCTAGAAAACTTAGTTTTAAAAGACTTAATTACTTAAATCTACATATGCATTTGTCTCGGTTTTTAAAGCCGACACTTCGACTCTTATTTTTCCTATTTAATCACCATTAGTTGATTAAAACTCAAGTTGTAGGTAGGACAAGTACAGGTTTCCAATCGACAGTATATAATCTTTTGCTAGATGTAGTGGGACCAGACTTTAGTTGGACAGAACATGTTCTATTCTACTTTAGTTAAGTTGCTCCATTTCATTAAATAGTCAACTTACACTTTTTAAGTCAACAAAATGAAAAATGAGTTTATCTTCTACAAATATATTCTCATATATTATACGAAAGACAGATTCTCGTCACATGTCATGATCTCATTTCGATTAATGTTCTTTTTCTTTCCATCTTAAACTGTATAGTTTATAGTTGTAGATTATTTTCAATAAACAATAAGAAATTAGGAAAAAGGGGAAATAAAATATGTTTTTCTCCCAAATTAAAAAAAGAAAAAAGAAAAAAAGAGACAGAGCAATACAATGTACTTAGACGGGTCTGCAACTCTTTATACCCAAAGAGCTTCATAGTTTCTAATTTCCAGTCTCATTTCTAATTTTAGTTTCTTAATTATGTTAAGATAAGAATTTGCCTATTTTACATAAAAAAAAACAATATAGACTATTATCTCATAATTAAAAAGGTATATAAAAGCAATTAAAGAAAATATTATTTAACTTAAATAATATTAATATTCTTTTACTGTTAATAATTTAACATGCAATAATAAATTATTTGTGTTTTTTTAATCAAACTACGATTTATCAGATTTAATCGAAATTTACCTATAAATTAAATATTTATTGGAAACTAATTAGAAGGAAAAAGCAAATGATAGAGAAAAACAAAAAGTAAGGGG
>ML388990.1:2511-14296 GCA_005239525.1 Nicotiana knightiana
GGGGAAGTGGTGTGAGGGAGTGGGGTGTTTGGGTGGAGTGGTGTGAGGACATGGGTGTAGTGGGGAGAAGTGGTGTGAGGGAGTGGGGTTTTTGGGTGGAGTGGGGGGAAGAGATGTGAGGGAGTGGGGTGTTTGGGTGGTCTTTTCTTATTTTTTCCCGTTTTTATTTTTTATTTTTTTTATTTATTTATTTTATTTAAATTTAATTTTCTTAACTCCTCTTTTTTTTTTATTGGATAAAAGAAGATAAAATACACATGTGTGTATATATATATATATATATACNACAACTAAGTAACTTTCTAGTTAAGTTGGGTGAAATTCCTTTGTTTTGGGTGAGTTTCATCGGTTATATTTGGGATGCTGAATAAGTTAGAATAGGTCATAAAAGTTAATGGGTTAACTTGGGCTCAACCCAAATTGACCCATGAGCTAAAATGTGTTTAGCCCAACCCATTAATCTCTGGGCGGGTTGGGTGAGTTAGATGGGTTTGGGATCAAATTGCCACCCCTAGTTCTCGCCCTACCATGATGACCACCGTAGGGCGAGGAATGGCAAGCATCAAGAGTACTCATTTGCTCCTCTTCCGTAACACATCTCTGGATCACACCATCATTGCAAATCTTGAAAAGATATGGCTCGTCCCAATAATAATCCAAGTTCTCCCGTTTGAGATTCTTCCTTTGGTTAGAAGAGAGCTCACTCGGGACAATGCCGGTCACAAGAAAGTTAGCCACATCGGCGAACCAAGGCATACCATTCAAAGACACATAGATGAGTTGTTCATCCTGAAAAGAATCATTAATTTCGAGGCCATCATGGGGCTTCCCCTCCTCTTCCAAAAGGGACAAGTGGTCCACCACTTGATTCTCACTCCCTTTTTTATCAATGATTTTGAGGTCAAAATCTTGAAGAAGAAGAACCCATCTCATCAACCTAGCCTTAGAGTCCTTTTTGGTCATCAAGTAACGAACTGCCACGTGATCGGTGTGCACAATCATTTTGGCACCCATGAGGTATGGCCTGAACTTTTCCATGGCAAAGAAAATGGCTAATAAATCTTTCTAGGTCACCGTATAATTAACTTGGGTGTCATTCATCATTTTTCTGACATAATAGATTGAATGAAATATCTTATTGATCCTTTGCCTCAAAATCGCTCCTACCGCAACGTCGCTAGCATCCCACATGAGCTCAAATGGTAAGCTCCAATTGGGTGCGGTAATAATGAGAGTGGTTGTCAATCTATACTTGAGAAGCTCAAAAGCTTTCATGCAATCATCACTGGACACAAATTTTGTATCCTTTTCTAACAACTTGCAAAAGGGGTTCACCACTTCTGAAAAATCCTTTATGAACCTTCGGTAGAACCCTGTGTGACCAAGAAAGCTCCTAACTCCCTTGAAGTAAGAAGGAGGGGGGAGTTTCAAAATCACTTCAATTTTCTCTTTGTCCACTTCAATACCGTTCTTTGAGATCTTATGGCCGAGGACAATGCCCAGTGTCACTTTTCCCAATTAAGCACTAGGTTGGTTCTTCACATCGGGCCAACACTTTGTCAAGATTATCCAAGCATTCTTCAAAGGAGTCACCCACAACACTAAAATCATCCATGAACACTTCGAGGAATTCCTCCACCATATCTGTAAATATTGCCATCATACACCTCTAAAAGGTAGCTGGTGCATTACACAAACCAAACGGCATCCGTGAGAATTCAAATGTGCCATACGGACATGTGAAGGTGGTTTTCTCTTTGTCTTCCGGTGAAATGAGAATCTGGTTGTACCCGGAGTACCCATCCAAAAAGTAATAATAGGCCTGCCCGGCAAGTCTATCCAACATGTGATCAAGAAAAGGCAATGGAAAATGGTCTTTGCGGGTCACTTTGTTCAACTTTCAGTAATCCATGCATACCCTCCATCCGGTGACAATTCTAGTGGGGATCAACTCATTTTTCTCACTTGCGATCACAATCATACCCCCTTCTTCAGCACACATTGTACATGTGAAGTCCATGAACTATCCGAAATGGGGTACACGATCCATGCATCTAGCCACTTGATAATTTCCTTCTTGACGACCTCTTCCATAGCCTCATTCAACCGCCTTTGATGTTCCGCGGAGGGTTTGGCATCATCCTCTAGTATAATTTTGTTCATACAAAAGGCGAGGCTTATACCCCAAATGTCAGCCAAAGTCCATCCAATTTCCTTCTTCCTTCTTTGAAGCACCGCAAGGGTGGATTCTACCTGCACGTTAGTTAAGCACGAAGAAAGAATAACAGGTAATGTGGAACAAAGGCCTAAGAATTTATACCTGAGGTGTGAAGTCAAAGGCTTCAACTCCAATGCCGGTGGCTCCTCGATTGAGGGATTTGTTGGTGGATTCTTCCGGTTTTCCAAGTCTAAGGAAAGTTTACGGGGACCATATGAGTAGGATCCCATTCCTTGCAAGGCATTTGACATTCTACCAAGGATTCCTTCTCATCATCCTTATGATTTAACAACACAGCTTCCAAAGAGTCCTCCACATTGATCATAGCTCTTGTGTCATCAACAATCACCTTCGTCACAAGATCCACAAAAGAGCAAACTTCGTTGCTATTAGCTTGCCTTGACTTGCACACGTGGAATAAAACTTTGTCATCGCCCACCCGAAAGGTGATCTCCCCAGCTTCTACATCAACCAATGCCTTCCCTGTTGCTAGGAAAGGTCTCCCCAATATAATTGGCACCTCGTAGTCAACTTCGCAGTCGAGAATCACAAAATCTATGGTAAAAATAAACTTGTCGACCCGAATTAGAACATAATCAATAATTCCCAGCGACCTCTTCATTGTCCGATCCTCCATTTGCAATCTCATGGAAGCAGCTCTCGGTTTCCCAATACCCAATGTTTTGAACACCGAATATCGCATCAAATTAATACTTGCTCCCAAATCATACAAGGCTTTGGCGAAATTGGCACTACCAATGGTGCATGGAATTTTAAAGGCGCCGGGATCTTCTAGATTTGGAGCCATGGAATGCACAATGAAACTCACTTGATGAGTCATTTTAATGGTCGCACAATTCATAGATCTTTTCTTTGTTACCAAGTTCTTCATGAACTTGGCATATCCCGACATTTGCTCTAGAGCTTCCACCAAGGGCACATTGATGGACAAACTTTTTATCATTTCAATAAATTTATTGAATTGGTTTTCATTATTTTGCTTTGCAAGCCTTTAAGGATACAGTGGAGGAGGCCTTGGAAAAAGGGCCTTGGATTTGGGCACTACTATTTCCGGTATGTCTATCACGTGTTCCCTAGACGGGTTCACATTATTTTGAGTCTCCTCCACATTTTCATCAATATCGATCCTCACTTCATCATTCACATTTTAATTATTGGCTTGAATCTCATCATCTTCTTGCAACACAACATCATCATTCACAATCTTCTTTGGATTAGAGGTACTTGCCTCTCCACCTCTACCGCTTCTTGTGGTCACCGTAATAGCATGACCTGTACTGTTCCAGCCCTTCAGTTTTACTACCGTATCACTTGGTAGTGACCCCTTAGGGAGATTACTCAATGCTTGAGAAATTTGACCCATTTGTACTTCCAAGTTGCGGATAGAAGTAGTGTGGGAGGCTATTTGGGAATCGGAGTCGGCATTCCTTTCCATCATTTGCTTGAACATACTCTCTATCCGCCCCATCTCATTGTTTTAAGAACTTTGCCCTTGAGACGTATATGGAGTCGGATTGTTGGGTTGTTGATACATCGGGGGCCTTTGAAATCTCGACCCCCGGTTGCCTTGGTTATTATTATCCCAACCCCCTTGGTGTTCATTGCCTCCCCAATTGTTATTGTTGTTGCCACCCCAATTGCCTTGTCTATTTCCTTGATTCCCCTAGTTTTGGTTGTTGTTCCCCCAATTGTTCGTATTGTTGTTTTTGCCACTATTCCAATTCCCTTGGCCTTGGTTATCCCAGTTTTTATTGTTCCCTTGTGATCTCCGTTGTTGATTTGGAGCTTTGCTCCGTTGACCTTGGTAGTTATTGGCATATAAAACTTCCTCACTTTGATCATCATAAGAATTGTCTTGATTGTATCCACTATCACTCTTCTCAAATTGCTCTTGATTTCTTTGCACTTGTTGACCACACTGTCTCCTATTGTTGACCATTACATTCACTCCTTCCATGGCGTTTTCTTCCTTTGGCCCCTGAACCTGCTGAAGCTGAGCCTTTGCTAACTGATTCATAGTGGTTGTCAACTCTGTTATGGCTTGTCCTGATCATGAAGTTCCTTGTGAAGGTGGATGACATTAGGGTCACCTTGAGGAAAGTTCTCCAAAATTTTCCAAGCTGAGGATGTGTCAACCATATCATCTAATATGTCACATGCATCGACATAAGGCACTTTCATGAAATTTCCCCTACTAGCTGATTCACCACGCACTGGTTGGTTGTGTTGATATCCCTATAAAATGTTTGCTGAATCATTGCTTCAGTCATATCATTGTTGGGGCATTCTTTTACCATCGTTCGATACGGCTCCCAGATTTCATGTAAGGGTTCATTTGGCTCTTGTTTAAGGCTAAGATCTCATCCCTTAATATTGCCATATGACCCGGAGAGAAAAACTTTGCTATGAACTTATCAGCCTACTCATCTCAAGTGGTGATGGAATGGTTGGGTAGCCTCTCGAGCAAATCCAAAGATTTCCCTCTAAGTGAATATAGGAAAAGTCTCAATCTCAGAGCGTCCTCAAACACATTCGTCTGCTTGCTCCCCCAGCATGTGTCTACAAAATCTTTGAGATGCTTATATGTGTTCTGATGGGGAGCTCCGATGAAGAAACCCCTTTGCTCCAATAGAGTCAGCATGACATTGGTTATTTGTAAATTGCTCGCCCGAATTCGGTGCGGGACAATTACACTTGCGTATCCTTCATTGAATAACACCCGATGTGCTGCCCTTGGAGGAGGTGGGGGAGGGTTTGGCACGTTGTCATTAGCCTGGTGGCCTCTTCTTTGGACTTGAGGTTCTAGATTAACCTCATCCGCGTCATTGTCATCTACCTCCTCCCCCAGACAAATATTTCCGAGAGCATCATTATGAGCCATTTGGTACCTAAAGAAATTGACACACAAAAGTTAGAAAAAAGAAAGGAAAGAAAAACAAAACACACAAACAATTAGATGGATAGCTGAAACTGTCTAACTCCCCGGCAACGACGCTAAAAATTGATCGGTTCCAAACCTACACTACTATAGAGTGGCGGGGATGGTCGATTCAGTTTTACCCAAAAAGGTCGGGATCAATTTCCACTGGGAGTTAATTTATTTGGAGTTAGGTATCTCTCTAAGTCTAGATGCGTGTGTTGTTCCTAATTGCACTTCCAAACATGATTGTGATTAATTCTACTTCAAATTCTATACTATTGTATGCTAAGAGTAAGCTAAGTACAATATTTTTGGTGATAGTTTTCAAGTGATAAAAGGGACTAGGGTAGACTTCCGCCTAGGTGAGTATCTAACGGGTATCGAGAATCTAGGGAAAGCTTGTTTTGATTGGGGTTGTAATATAACCATCACACACAAGTTCTCACTCTATACCTCTCGGTACTTTGAGTGACTTTGCTCAATTTGGATTTTCAAGACCAAATGGGTGTTCATGCAATACAAGTGATATTGGCTCAAGTCAGGTATTACTATCTCTAGGTTTAACTCTTTAATTGGGGCTATCAATCTCTTGAATTCACCCCAATTCCTTGCTAGCCTATTTTTTCTAGAATTAGTCCCTATTACTCAAGAAGAGCCTAAGTAATAAAGGCATGAATTAGTGTTTGCAACCACTAATTCTAAAATTTAGCATTAATTAGGCTAAATATCACTAACCCATAAACAATTAAGCCCTAAAATTCAAGACCCATTAAATACTCACACTAGGGTTGGGTCACAAACCTAGCTATGGGGTCTAACTACTCATAATAACAACAGGAATCAAAGATAAAGAGGAAATATAATCCATAATATTAAAGTAAGGTATGGAAATCTAATGTTTGAAGGTAAATCTTGTACAAAATTATCCAAAAAGGAAAAAACAGTTGTCTCACATACTCAGCACAAACTAAACTTAATCTAAAATTGAAAAAAGGTCTAATTATACTAAGCTGAAACTTCCGAACTAAAATACCCATACGGAGGTTTCGCGGCCGCGTAATTCTGATTGCGGCCGCACTCTTGCTTTCGCGGCCGCGTAATATTGAGTGCAGTCTGTGTTTATTCACATCTGAGACTGGGATGAACCTTGTTTCACGGACCGCATACTTTCCACCGCGTCCGCATGAGCTATTTTTGCGGCCGCATATTTTTGACGCGGACCGCTCTCTTTATTTTTGCTCAACTTGCAAGGTCTTTGAACCTGAGAAAATGCGTTCCACGAAGTTCCAATTGTGGCCGCGCCAGTAATTTTGCGACCGCCATTTTTTGCCGCTCTCCGCGTCCATATGTGTGCCAAAAAACCACTTTTCTGAATCTCCAACTCGCGATCCGCGAGTTAATTGCCGCTTCAGTGTTAACACTTACGCGACCGCACTTTTATGTCACGGTCCCCTTTCTATCCCAGTCTTGGTTTTGTTCAAGTTTGACTCCTTTATGACTTGATTATGGCTTCTTTGGCTCATTTTGAACAAACCCAGCAACCAAGCACATTAAGTTAGTTTCCGGGAATACCTTTACGCATTTTTGGCCCAAAACCTAAGTAAAGAGAGCAAATAATAGGCTAAAATCCCTACTTATCACAAACTCATCCCTGATGAGGATGATGAGGATGAGGATGAGAATGATGAACCAGATTTAACGATGGAGCATGCTCCATCTCCCGTTAGACCAAGAGTATACGAGTCCCATGTGTTGTTTCATTCAAAGAAGATTCCCTACCTTGATCAGTTTCCAAGTATGCCAGATGTCGATGCCCTCACAAGGGATCTTGATGAAATTCAGACAGCAATGTGGGATGAATCTAGAGCAATGATGCTGTCAAAAGGCATGCTTTTTTTGCTGATAAAGCACGCTTATTCATAGCGGTGTAAATGTACAACATAAAAAAGTATCGTGAGATCGTGATTTCTGAGTAATCTCCGGAAGTACACAAGGTTATTTGTCGTAGATGGTTTCAAGGTTGTAATTGGATGCTTTGTGCGAGAAAGTTGAAAACGAATATCTGGATTGTGGGAAAATACATTGGCACCTATAATTGTGAAATGGACACATTCAGTGGGAATCATTTTAACTTAAATGTTGACTTGATTTGTTTTGTCTTGAATTTATACAATGAAGCGTCCATAAGTTACAAGATCAAAAAGTGTATAACATCTGTCCACGGGGTATATGGTTGTAACATTACCAAAATAAAGGCATTTCTCGGGAGTAAACGTGCGTTTGAAATTGTTGGTAACTGGGATAAGTCCTTTGCCGCTCTACCCAGATACATGGCTACATTGCAACACTTTAACCCCGGGATTGTTTTTGAATGGTAGCTTGAGTAGAGACTGGAAATACCAAAATACATATTCAGATATGTGTTCTGGGCATTTAAACCAGTCATTGATGATTTTGTGCATTGTTAGCCGGTAATATCCATAGACGACACTCATTTCTATGTAAATTATGATATTAAGCTGTTGATCTCCGTTGCAGTAGATGCTAATGGAAGTATATTTACCCTAGCATTTTCTATTTTTTCCAATGTAATCCAAAAGACGTGGATATTATTTTTGAACCACTTGAAGGAGCACGTTGTCAGACAACGTTCTGGTATTTTTCTAATATCTGACTGACGTGGTGGTATTTTGAGTTTTCTACAAAATTTGCGTGCATGGAAGGAACCATATGCCTACAACCGTTACTGTGTTAGGCATTTGAAGGACAACTTCTAGAAGGATTATCCGAACAAGGACTTGCACGATTTAATATGGATGGCTGCAACAGATCACCAAGAGTGTAAACTCAGGAGGCGAATGGAATTGATTAGGCAGGAAGACCCAGAAGCCTATCGTTGGTTGATGCGACATGAGTTTGACAAGTGAACTTTGCATGCAGATAGTGGTAGAATATGGGGAATCTGACTACAAATGTGTCAGAGTCTTTAAATGGGTTATTGAAGTCTGCACGTGGATTGCCTGTCACTACCATGGTGCGGATGTCATTCAAGAAGATGGCGGAGAGGTTTGTTGAAATATCTAGAGGTGCATCATCACTGATGGAAAGGGGTGTTGAATTTATGCCACAACCAATGAAACAATTTGAGAAATATAGGAAGCGAGCACAATGACATTCATTTTTGCAGTATTGCAGAGAGCGGAATATTTTTGAAATTCACACTAGTATGCATTACAAGTGCGGGAATAATACACAAACCGTCAACGAATCCATAAGATTATGCTCCTCTGGAATATGGTCAATCTATAACTTTCCATGCTCATATGCTATGAAGTGCTTTCAACATACAGGTTTCGCGGCAACGAGGTATGTTGATAAAGAATATAGTGTTGTTGCATACTTAAACACCTATAGTGGACAATTGCAATCAGTTGGTGTGAGCATTATTGAACGCCGGAACTATTTAAAATGGTGCGTAACAAGGATTATGTGCGTCAATGGCAAGTGCAAAAAAGAACGCGTATACAGAACCAAATGGATTTTGGTAATACCATTTATGCGCATAAATGTGGCATATGTTCTCAAATAGAACACGACCGCCATAAATTTCCTTCAGTTGGTTTGGGAACCAGTGGTAATTCAGCTCCAGGTGACAGTTCATCCAATGTACTCAATTATCAAGGATAAACGTAGTATTATATTACAATAATTTTGTTGTACTAAATGTCTATAGATTTTCAGTTTGCAAAATGTATGAAATAAAATTATTCCAATGGGGTTAACTCAAATTGATATTTAATGTTAAAAATTCAATACAACAATTTAACATACACTCCAAGAAATAAATAATAATTTTCATTTGCCATTATCGCCACTGTCTGGCACTATTTCATTGTCATTATCCTCATCTTCTTCGTCAACATCTTATACGCACCCTTCGGGACCGAGGACATCGTAATCTAGGCCCAGTTGACACATATTTCTCGTATTTCATCGCTATCATCAATAAGAGCACTTGCTTGATTTCTACAACAATATGGGACTCCTACGTCCAACGTCTGTGATAGAAACTTAGGTAGTCCCTCCCACTTGACAACTATTGGGAAAACATGATAATCATTATCTTTATGCAATTTTTTATTTTTTAATAAATTCCAGCACTGATCCTCTGTTCCTTTCAGATAGTTAAGATCATCTATTGCATGATGAACAACTAGTGCCTTTTTCATCTCTAGAATCTCCTTCATCAAAAGCCGAATCACCTTTGGTTCATCTTTGTGTGTTCTTGTTTGGAAGGTTGCAGATAGTGCTTGTGGTACAACAAGCCCATGCTAGTGATACAATACTTAATAATCACATTATTTTTAGTAAAGAGGAACTCATTATAGTTTTTCGCCCCAAATTCACATATCTTCAGGCTTTGTAGACTGCGTTTCGCCCTCAATAATGTGCCGCGCAACTTTGAGATCAGTGTGTATATTGATAGGCTTACTTTCCAAGGGACGTAGAACATCACACCACTTGTCATCAACCAAATCAATATAGCAACCTAGCATATTTTTTTCAAGGTACGGATAGATTATGTTATGGCGTGTTCCATGTGGATCTTTTGAACTACCTTCACATTTTTGCCTCTTCGTAAACCATTTATTAAATGTTAGTAGCATTTCTGAAATGGATGCTGTAATGGTTCTTCAAATGGTATTTCAATACTGATCTCTTGGTTCAACTTAAGAAGAACTAAGTTGCACGATCTTGTATATTAAACGTCGCACATCACCAATATGTGTTAAGTGTATTGTCATGTCGAGCTGAAAAAGATTGTCGACTTGAAAAAGTTGTCGACCAGAAAAAACTGGACTCACATGTACCCGATAGAATTATTATCACATGAGACATCGCGTCTCACCAATATGCATTATGTGTATTGTCATGTTGACCTAAAGAAGTTGTTGAGGATATATAGGATATCGCATATATGTACACTATAGCGCATCCTATATGTACACTATATCTCCCACCCTTTTTGAGTTCAAATATAACCGCGCTATACCTTAACGGACAAACATACCGTTATGGTATAGCGCGGTGACTAACCGTGCTATATATAAAATGGTACACAACTTTTTTTTTTACCTACTTATGTCTTTTGAGTTCAAAAGAACCACACTTATGTTCTGGACTCAGATAAATAGCTTGGTCCAACTTGTTCATTTTAATTACTATAAATTACATTATCATTCATCATAAAAAGGGATTTCTTTTATATGATTTTTTTCTTGAACGGAATTGGTAAAAGTGCAAAGATCAACAACTATACTATCAGAGTTGTGTTTGCAATGCTATGTTTGTGTTCCTTTTTTTCTTTAAAAAATGTTGGTTCATATAAAAAGAAGAAGAAGAAAAAAAAGATAGCACTCCCTGTGTTCAAGTTTATTTGTCCATTATTAAGTTTTGGCACATTCCATAGGAAATAATAAATAACATAATAATTTTATTATATCTCTCCTAAATATTATTATTGAAAAACTAATTTTGACTGTTATAATGATAAAATAGGTATAAAATGACAAATTATCAAGTAAATTAAACATGTATCTTTTTGATAGTAGACAAGTAAATTTGGGAGGAAAGAGTACTTAATTTTCTCTTTACAATTTGAAACCATCATCATCATTAAGTATTAATAGTACTTAACTATATTGCTCAAATACTTCAAAAATAATATCATACTCGTATCGAATCATCTAAAATACATTATTTTTGAAGTATCCTACCTCACCCGTGTAATTTCTAAAGAGTGCGAACAAACATAGTTACTCAGTAACGTACATATACGAGCAAGATTGTCATAATCTAGGGGCACTAAATTTGAGTAATCCAAAACCAAGAACCACGTAAGAGTGACAAAATTGCTATTTCCGATCCAAAATTAAAGAGCCGAACCACAGAAACTGACACACTACTATAGCTGAGAAGTAAAAACCGCTGAACGGTCATTTACATGCTTTTCAACTAAGTCTCATTAATTGCTTCACTCAAAACTTTAATTTGCTGGACTCTTCACTGCTAAAGAGTAAAAAAATTATCTACCGATATTTATTTTAGTGTCATTAATGATCTCAACAACCCTCTTTCCCACACATTCACTTATATAAAAATCACCAAATTTTCACTCAAATTAATCCCAAACACAAATTAAAAAATGGCTTACAATTTCATCAGTATTATTTTGGGTCAGTTCTTGTTACTAATGACTACTACAATTTTGGCAAGCAAAGTTCCAGCAATTATTGTGTTTGGTGATTCCTCTGTTGATTCAGGCAATAACAACCACATTTCCACTGTTTTAAAGAGCAATTTCGAGCCGTACGGTCGTGATTTTTACGATAAAAAACCAACTGGGAGGTTTTGCAATGGGCGAATTCCGCCGGACTTTATATCTGAGGCTTTTGGATTGAGGCCATTTGTTCCAGCTTATTTGGATCCGGCATTTAATATATCCGATTTTGCAATGGGAATTTGCTTTGCTTCTGCTGGAACTGGTTATGATAATGCCACTTCTGATGTGCTTGTAAGCTTTCATTTTTTTTGCCTTTTCTATGTTTTTTTTTTTTTTTTTTTTT
>ML388990.1:14471-26195 GCA_005239525.1 Nicotiana knightiana
TTTTTTTTTTTTTTTTTTTTAATGATGATCAAAATTTACTGGTATTTAAAGAGGAGTCTTGTAACAACGGTAAAGTCAGTAAAAACAACAAATTAATATTTATATTAGAGTAGATATCTATGTAATATCTCTTGGGGTGCGGTCCTTCCCCGACTATGAGATACTTTGTGTATCGAACTATTTTTTTTTAAAAAAATTTACTCGCATTTGATATTCATACCAAATCGATAATTACAAACAAATGGCTTTTATGTACTCATTTATCACTTAACAGATAGGAGTATGTATTTTTACTTAATTTATAATTCCTATTATAGTTATATTACTTGATTTGATATAAATCACCGGATGCGGATAAATAGGAATTCTATATTGGGATCAACTTGTTTTCTAGACTGATTACTGTTTTCGGCATTGACCGTCAGGTGGAATTGTAATAATGTAGTAATTTTTAAAATAAGCTGCCTTTTGTTATATATGGAAATGGAAGGACGAATAAAGCCCATAATATAATTAACTTATTAACCTCCTCTCTCTCTCTCTCTTTTTTTTTCCAGAAATGTATACTTTTAGTCGCTCTAAAAATAATATATAATATATATATATATATATATATATATATATATATATATATATATTATATGCATAGAATATATATATTTTATATATTTTTTTGTTAAAAAATAATAGTTCGGTGTACAAAGCATTCTGAGTTCACGTATGGTTCAGGAAGGACTGCACCCCAAGAAACGTAATGTAGATAGTCTACCCTAATGCAAACATTGAGGATTGATTCCATGACTCGAACCATTTTATATACTTTATAATTAACGAATACTATTAGTTTCGACCGACCAATCAATTGTTTAGTTTTATCCTCTCTTTTTTTGATTGAGTATATCATGAAATAGTTCTAGTGCTTTGTAGATCATTTTATGTTAGATATATACTATTTGCTAAAATTCATTATGTAAGGGCGCTTGGTTTACTAAAATTGAATACTCTAGGTTGGATGTTAAGTAGTTGGGGGATTTGTATCTATACTCGCTTTTTGGATCACGTTTTAATTTATACTCGCTTTGTAAAAAAAATTGTAAGCGTTCCCACTTTGCGCATAAACTTCAGGCATACAGACCTGAAGTAGCAAAGACAATCACGCAAACTTCAATATTCTAGTAGACTGCTGAACTTAAGCATTCTACTAGCTGAAGTTTATTCTTTATTTGTTGAACTTCAACATGTTTTAACTGAAGTTTTGTCCTGGATTCAATAGTTTCGTCGTAAAGCTTTTTCAAAAATTTTAGCAGAAGATGCTGAAGTTATTTAGTTCATTTGTAAAAATTTCAGCACTAAATAAGCTAAAGTTTTGTCCTGGAATCATTAGTTTTGTCATAAAGCTTTTTCACAAAACTTTAACAGAAGATGCTGAAGTTATTTAGTTCGTTTGTAAAAATTTCAGCACTAAATAAGCTGAAGTTTTATTGCCAAGTGCCATATTAATCCAAACTCCTTAAACATACGATTAAACACTGGAAGAAGAAATGAGCATATAGGTAGCAGGAAGAAGGAGACGCCTGAAGTTGTAAAAATTAAGATATAAGTTAAATAATTTCAAAAATATGGGTATAGGTTAAATGAGGTGACCAAATAGAACGACCCGTACAATTTTTACTGAGTAGTTGGGTAATAATAAAAACTTTCAAGGAAAAGAAGTTTCAGAGATTTCGAAACTCAATTCATTTATCTGCTGATAGTTAATAAAAATTACCAAAATTACCTAAAGATTTAATCTTAGTACGCAACAACAGTTTAATGAATATTTTTAATATGTAACTTTGATTGTGGTTCTTTAACTACGTGCTAGAGATGTTATGCGTGTATGAGTGGGCGGTTATTTAATTTTGTATTCATTATTCAAAAGTCATTTTTTCTTTTTTAATTACGTAAAAGTTATTAAACTTTGTGTTCATTACCCAAAAATCACTTTTCTTCTTTTTTGTTACAAAAAAATTATTTTACGATGCTCTAGTTATCACAATAATCACTTAACCAGATTTTACAAATCTTTCACCTGAAAAGTCTATTATACCCTTGACATTATAAATTCTCCCATTTATGCAATACCTTCTATATTATATGCTATATAATATACTTTTACCCAGATATTTTGCTTATAATTTAAATAAATTAATATTATTTTATTATATATTCATACACATAATTTATTCTTAAAATCAATCTTCAAGATATATAAGTAGTATTATTAAATTTGTCAGTAACATTACCGTGAACAAATCTCAAGTTCACGTTCTTAATCATGCTTAATGAAATATGTTTAATGAAAATTAAAAAATCAAAGCTCACTAATTTATCAGCCAAGCTATACCCATTAATTTAATAAATAAAATAACCATATTTAGCAAAATGACATATCAGATTAATACTTTCAAATAAATAATATTAATAGATAAAGCTTTAAAAAATTTAATATTAAACACAAATATATTTTGAAACTTTTTTTAATTTTTTTTTATTGACTATAAAAAATTATCATTTGTTAAACAAATCTGTTTTATTATGTTAAAAAAAATAAAAAATAAATATATTTCTTTATCATTTTTATATTTAAAATATATTCATGATTGAATATGATTAAAAAAATTGAGTGCCATGGAAAAATTAAATATATGGATATATAAAAATAATAAATGAAATAATCTAAAGTTATTTTAATCATAAGTAAAATACATAGGTAAAAATATATTATATAGTACATAATATAAAAGGTATTACATAAATGAGAGGATTAATGTCAAGGACATAATAGACTTTTCAAGTAAAAGTATTATAAAATCTGGCCGGGGTGACTTTTGTGATAAATAGAGCAAAGTAAAATAATTTTTGTATAACAACAGAATGAAAAATGACTTTTGGGTAATGAACATAAAGTTGAATGATTTTTACGTAACAAAAAAAAGAAAAATAATTTTTGTGTAATGAACATAAAATTGAATGATCACCCATGAAATTTAATATATACGCACCCCTATGTGTCTCTCTTTCTGCAGGAGATTACATGGTAAAACAAAAGACAATTTGATGTCAATTAAATGGTGATTTTCTGAATTTACTTTGTACATTTTGGTCTTGATTTTGTTTATTAAACATTCTAAGAGCCAACATGCATAAAGAACATTCTTGTTTAAGCATTTATAGTTAGTATTAATTGCTTAAATGAAAATCAAGGCAGACCACCTGCTACAACATATTAAATTACACTGATACACCAACATATCCATTAATATCTCACACCGTAAGGATTGAAGAAGGTAGTGTATACGCAGGCATTACCCTATACCTTGTGATGATAGATAGGTTGTTTTCAATAGACCCTCGTAAATACTATAATATAAAATATTATTTATGTTGTTTAAATCTTAGTGTTAATCAAAAATATTTTTCTTTGCAGGATGTGATACCTTTGTGGAAGGAAATAGAGTACTACAAGGAATATCAAAAGAAACTAAGAGCATACGCAGGCAAAAAGAAAGCCAAATACATAATAGAAGAGGCATTATATTTAGTGAGCATAGGAACAAATGATTTTTTAGAAAATTACTACTCAATGCAAAGCAGACGTGCATCTCAATACACAGAAGATCAATTTCAGATTTTCCTTCTCAGACTTGCACAGAATTTCGTAAAACAAATATATCAAATGGGAGCTAGGAAAATTTCCTTAACTGGACTGCCTCCAATGGGGTGTTTGCCTTTGGAAAGAGCAACAAATTATATAAGTGGAAATGGAGATGGATGCAATGAGAAATATAATAATGTGGCTAAGCATTTTAATGTTATGTTGGGTGGTTTAGTTCAGAAATTAAACAAAGAGCTTCCTGGGATTAGAGTGGTTTTTGCTGATGCTTATAATCTCTTGCTACATATGATTACAAGACCTTCTTCTTATGGTAAGTTTTCTTTCTTTCCTATTTGGATCCTCTTTTCATTTTTTCCTTCATTTTATTTTCTCTGAAAACATTTTTGGCCCTCTGAGAAAGGATAATTCGTATAGGATATAAATTATACTATACACTAGTGTAATTGCATCTGTTTTGTCGTAGGTTATCTATCTTATCTTTTAGGTTACTTCCTCCATCCCAATTTGTATAATGTATTTCGGATTTCTAGAGTCAAACATCATTGTTCATATGCCTTTTGATTATTATGAATTATTAATTATTTTGATTTATAGTATTTTTGACGTAATTTCTAAATATGTAAATTTTACTTTAAAAGATTAAAGATTTTATGTCCGAATTTACGGTCAAAATTAAAAAGTTTGACTCTAAATATCTGAAATGCATCAAACAAATTGGGACAAAAAGAGTATAAGTTATTAATTCTAGGTGATTTGATCATGTAAAACTTATGTTAGACTGTCAATGTGTTGAAATCAGACTCGCCCCTAAAAGAACGTTCTTTTGAATATTCGAGCAAAATAGGTTTTCATGGCCATTTACAATGTTAAAATTAAGAAAGTGTTCAATTTTGATCTCATATGTAATATAAAAGATGGATCTCTTATGTCTAAAAATAAATCTCTCATGTGTATTTATAAAAAGATAGGATAAAGCTTAAAACAAGTTGATAAAGACCCACAGAACCATATCATACGGGTCAGACACTCAGACCCGTATTTGAGCTTCTACGAAATGACGACGGTATTATTTTTATGTTTTTCCAATATTTCAAGTTGGTGAAATGATCTTCAAATAGAACAATAGATAGCATATAGGGCCCTATATAAAAGTAGCTTAGCCAGTTAGCCCCTTCAAATCTGATTTAAATCTCATAAAGTTTTGTTAAAAGTTCTTCCACAAATTAATACAATTTTCAAGTTCTAAGTTAATTAATCTTTTCTATCTCCAATTAATGCAACAATCTTCAATTATATGTTGAAGAAAATCAATTTTTTCAATACGCATTTATCCATTTATTTAGTTTTGTCTCCTGACCCGTCTACATTTTTGGAAAATAGGGTTTGAAGTGGCAGGTGTAGCATGTTGTGGCACAGGATTATTTGAAATGGGTTACTTGTGCGATAGTTTAAACCCATTGACATGCACAGATGCAAACAAGTACGTATTTTGGGACGCTTTTCATGTGACCGACAAAACAAACCACATTATCTCTAATTTCTTGATGAAACATGTCTTTCGCCAATTTCAATAGTTGCAGTGTTGGATCATATCATGTGTTTTGTACATTTGATAGGAAATGCATTTTAGTATTACTTGTTTTTACTGGTTTATTTGGTTTTTGGTACGTCGATTCTTGGATAGTCTATCGAAAACCTCTTTTCTATCTTCACAAAGTAGAAGTAAGATCTACTTACTTGCTATCAAAGAAAAGATGAGGTTTGGACGGACAGAGAGGTTATTTCCGGTTGACTCTCAACTAAAGAAAAGATGAAATAAACATTGATAGCAAGTAAAATTCGCGAATACGCTATCTTCTTCGGATCCTATTTATAAAATTACACTGTTATTATTATTGTCGGTGTATCGATTCTTGGATGGAAGGTGAAAGAGCGTAGTAAGAAGAATTTTAAAAGAAAATAGTTATTGTACATTTTTATCGTCTCTAAAGTCAAGGGGATATGACTATCGGAGTAGCTAGACATGTATACTTTTCGATTTCTGTAAGGGAGTTCAAGATCAAATACACCTATTATGGAAATGTATTTACAATTACGTTAAGGTGACCAAATATTGTATAATTATTTTATATTGTCTGAATATAAAAGTACTCTATTGAATATCCTTATAAGTAACAAATTTCTCGTAACAATACGTGACTAGAGATATGTAACCTCAAATTCTAAAGCCTTCAACCTTTTTTTGAATCTTAAGCCTCATTTTGTGCCATACGTCTAACATTACGGGTTTCACAGCCAGGGCCGAATCCAACCCTTTACAAATGGAGTGACATGACACCCGTTAAGATGATAAATTTTTTATATATTTGATTCCGTTATCGACAATCTGATAATTTTTTCTTACTTTCCAAATTATTTTTACTGAATCATGTCAAACGTCAACCACAACAACCAACAGACAACATGAACTCCAGTTCCATCGCCTCACGAAACCCCACGTGGTTCTAGGGAACCAACCCCAGGAAGGTCCACAACTCAAAGCAATGGCTAACTTGGGAATGAGCAAACATGAGAGAAAGACTCTGTGAAGCAAATAGTTGCAGAATATGTGAATGAAGCTCTCCAGGCTTTCATGAGGGGGCTACCAATTATACCGCCGACGCCTCCTCCAAATAATACTGCAACTATAGAAAATCCACACTCAGGACTGGCTAATTCTGGAAGTGGAGGCGCTCCTAACGAATTACTTGAAGGGAGACCAGGTATGACCAGTAATTCTGACTTACAATCTTTAATACTAACCTTGCAGAAACAGGTAAAGGAACAAAACGACCGTATTGAACAAATACCTGGCGTACCATCTGTCCTCAAAGGGATTGATATTGACAAATATTCTCAACAACCATGGAAACCAAGTGCTGCACCATTACCAATTCCCAAGAAATTCAAAATGCCCGATATACCAAAATATGACGGGACAATTGATCCACGTGACCATGTCACTGCATTCACCACGAGAGTAAAAGGCAACGACTTAACCAAGCAGGAGACCGAATCCATGCTGGTCACAAAGTTTGGGGAGACTCTTACAAAATGAGCACTAACATGGTATTCTCTCTTACCTGAAAATTCTATTGACTCTTTTGTTGAGCTTGCAGACTCGTTCATAAGAGCACATTCGGGTCGCAAAAAGTAAAAAAGAGAATGGAAGACTTATTCAAGGTAAAACAGGGAGATACAGAGTTGCTTCGAGAATTTGTAAACAGATTCCAACGGGAAAGGATGTTGTTATCAAGAGTACCTGACAACTGGGCATTTATGGCATTTGCGAGCAATATGAATGAGAAAATTTCTGAAGCTACGAGGAGACTCAAAGAGAGCTTGTGAGAATTCCCAGTCACGACGTGGAATGATATTTATAACATGTGTAGTACCAAATTACGAATCGAAGAAGATACCATGGCTCAATCTAAGGCAGAAGAAAGGACGAGTTCAAGGCGATCAGAATCAGAAAATAAAATTGGAAAAAATAGGTACGATCCATATTTGGGACCTTCGGGACGGGAAGCTCGTCCCAAATTTGAAAACGCATGGCCTGATCACAGACCATCAAATAGAGATTCAAGTTCATCATTATCAAGATTCAAAAAAGATCGAGATGAACATAATAAAGGTAATAACACAAATGCGAGAATTGGAGACTATAACTTCAATGTAAGTACTTCCGAGCTAATTGTTGTGCTGAGAAACAAGGGAGATAAAGTTCGATGGCCCAAAGAGATGAGATCAAATCCAAACAGAAGGAGCCCAGATTTCTGGTATGAATTCCACAATGATCACGAGCACAGAACATTAGACTACAGACTATTACAAGGTGAGGTAGAACATTTATTAAAACAGGGCTATCTAACAGAATTGTTTAGTGAAAAAGGAAAGCAAGCATATATAAAGAACATACAGGAGCCCCCAAAACCACCATCTCCAAAGAGAACTGTAAATGTGATAAATGGAGGAGAAGAGGTTAATGACGTAACCTATACTGCAGCAAGAAAGACGACAAAGTTCACAATACCTCACGGGAAGCAAACTCGTGAAACCTTGGAAGATGATAGCATAACATTTGACGATGCAGATGCTGATGGATTACTGGTTCCT
Organism: Nicotiana knightiana; assembly: GCA_005239525.1. Lineage (NCBI taxonomy): Eukaryota > Viridiplantae > Streptophyta > Magnoliopsida > Solanales > Solanaceae > Nicotiana > Nicotiana knightiana. Next base: position 22,285 of record ML388990.1, read on the forward strand.
CACAATGATGCACTGGTAATATCTATACTTATACACGACACTAATGTAAAATGAGTCTTAATTAATCCAAGTAGCTCAGTGAACATTATTCTATTAAGAGTTGTGGAAGAGATGCTAATGGGTGATCGTATAATACAAAAAACGCGTTCCCTATCTGGATTCGATAACTCTATTCTGATTACAAAAGAAGAAATTGAGTTAAGTACTTACGCAGAAAGGGTCATCAAAGAAATAAATTTCAAGTCATTGATACGGATATGGCCTATAATGTAATTATGGGAAGGCCATGGATCCATGACGTGGACGCTGTACCATCCACACTACATCAGGTTATTAAATTCCCTTCAAAATGGGGTATTCAGCAGATTCGAGGAGATCAACAAATTTCGAAAAACATCAACTCAGTGATAGACTCGAGTCAAAGAGATGCGGAAATAGAATTAAAAGACGCGGGAGCAGCTCAAACAGATGCGGGTGCAAATGATAAAGATACAGTAAATCAATTCTCAACAGAGGTTTCATCAAAACAGATGGATGTGGACTCCAGGTCAGACGTTATTCAGGAGCCAGAAGAAAATAAAAACATAAAAATAACTACTGAGGAACTCGAAGCTGTTCCATTATTCGAGCAAAGTCTAGAACAAAGAATTCACATCGGAGCAAGGCTAAACCCAACCAGAAGAGGTAAGTTGATTGAATTCTTAAAATCTAATGCAGATTGTTTTGCATGGTCCCATTCAGATATGACATGTATACCTCCACAAGTGATGACTCATAAATTAAATGAAGACCCATCATTCCTACCTGTCAAACAAAAGAAGAGGAAGCAAGGATCATTCAAAAATCAAGTGACCGATGAAGAGGTACAAAAACTCTTAAAAATCGATTTAATACACGAGGTAAAATATCCCAATTGGTTAGGTAATACTGTGGTAGTACCTAAAAAGAACGGTAAATGGAGAGTTTGTGTAGATTACACTGATTTAAATAAAGCATGTCCAAAGGATTCATTTCCTTTACCGCATCAAATGATTGATGCTACTGCAGGTTACGAATTAATAAGCTTTTTAGATGCATATTCTGGATATAATCATATAAAAATGGACCCCTCAAACGAGGGAAAAACTTCCTTTATTACAAACAGGGACACTTATTATTACAAAGTCATGCCTTTTGGCTTGAAAAATGCTGGAGCCACGTACCAAAGGCTGGTGACCAAGATGTTCCAAGAACATCTGGGGAAGACAATGGAAGTATACATCGATGATATGTTGGTCAAGTCAGCACAAGCCGAAGACCATTTCCAACATCTTTCAACAACATTTGAGATTCTCCGTAGGTATAACATGAAACTAAATCCAGAAAAATGCGCCTTTGGTGTTGAATCAGGTAAGTTTTTGGGTTTTCTCGTATCTAATAGAGGCATTGAAGTAAATCCTGCTCAAATTAAAGCTATTGAAGAAATATGTAATGACCCGGTCCGACGTTACATAGAACCTGCATTATAATTGCTGTTATTGACTTGTCATAGGTTGGTTATTCTGTTATTGATGTGTTAGAGTCGATAGGCTTGAAATCGAATGGTTGTAGTGAGAGTTCAGTAATGTAGCCTTTAAAGATAGCCTTATAATGGGAAAAGTTAACTAAGAGTTGACTTATTGGGAAACGACCTTGGAAAGTGGATTTTATGGCTCAGATAGCTTCGTTAGGTGATTTGGGACTTAGGAGTGTGTTCAAAATATTTTTGTGATGTTCGGTGTAGAATTAGGCTTGAATTGGCGAAAGTTAGTTTTTGGCGATTTTCGGTTGGCAGTGGAAAATAGGCTATCGGGGTCAGAATGGAATTCTGACAGTTGGAACAAGTTCGTAATGTCATTTTGGATATGTCTGCAAAATTTCAGGTCAATCAGAGTTTTTTTGGGTAGTTTCAGCATCATTGGTGGAATTTAGAAAATTCAAGTTCATAGGCTTGAATTCGATGTGTTTTTTAGGATTTTGATGTTGTGTTTGATGTTTTGAAGGCTCGACTAAGTTTGAATGATCATATATGATGCGTTGGTATGTTTGGTTGGAGTCCCGAGGGGCTCGGGATGATTTCAGGTGGTTAACGGGGAGTTTGAAATGGTTTTGATATTGCTGATGTTGCTGTTACTGGTGTTTTCGCACCTGCGGATGGGGAGCCGTAGGTGCGGTTCCGCATGAGCGGACATGGCACCGCAGGTGCGGAAGTTTGGCTGAGTGAGTAGAGTCTGCAGGTGCGAGTTAATTGCCGCACCTGCGAGGCTGTAGGTGCAGGAGGTCGATCGCAGGTGCGGAAGTTGAGGTCCTTGGGGTATTCTACAGGTGCGCACCTGGGATCCGCAGGTGCGGTTCCGCAGGTGCGAGTAAGTGATCGCAGGTGCGGAACCACTGGGCAGAAAGTATAAAAGCGCGCCTTCGCGAATTTTAGCCATCTTTCTCAATATTTCATTCGGGTTTGAAGCTTTTGGAAGAGTTTTGAAGAGGGGATTCGATAGTTCTTTATTGAGGTAAGGTTTTTGGACTCTAAAATCGTTTATATGTGATTAAAGGTCGGATTTATGGTGGAAAAATCAGTGCAAATTGGGTAATTAGGGTTGGGATTAAGAGGCTTTAAAATGGGGATTTGAGGAGTCATTTGGACTCCGAATTTAGTGTTCTTGGTATGTATAGACTCGTGGGAGGACGAGGTTCCTTGTGGTGTAAATCTTATTGAGTTCTGAGACGTGGTCCGGGGGGTCGGATTTGACCAATTTCGGGATTTTTGAGTATTTTTGATACATTTCGATTGGGATTAGTTCCTTAGCATATTATAATGATATACATCTGATTGTTGGTAGATTTGGAGCACTCGGAGGCCGAATTTAGAGGCAAGGGCACTGCGGAGTAGTATATTAGCCGGTTTGAGATAATTAACGCTTCCAAACTTGTAACTGAGGGTTCAAAAACCCAAACTATTTGATATATGATGTTAATTAAGGTGACGCACTTGCCAAGTGACATGCATGCGGGCGTATATCGAATATTTGTAGCCTGGTTCATCCCATGACACTGTCTAATGGTTATCTCAGGTTGATATTTGTACTGTGAAGGTGGTATTTACCTTGAACGCAATAAAAATCATGCTAAGTATAAATATTAAGGCTTCACGCCGATATGTTCAGACCGGACGGTCGATTATTGTTGTCTCTATTTATGATCATTGTTTTCATGTATTCAGTCCTGTTATAGTATATGTTTCATGCCTCAGCCTCTTAAGTTGCTAGTTTATTCTATATTATCATTGGTTTGGGCTAATTTTCATATGTTAGAGCATTGTGAGTGAGACTGGAAGGTACTGACTGAGTGAGGCTTGAAGCCTGGTTTTGAGACAGTTATGAGGTCGGACTGCACACCGCAGTGACCCTGGAATCATGCCTTCGTTGGCTTGATATAGCGCTTGGGCTGATAGGAGCTCCTCCAGAGTCTTTACACCCCCAGTGAGCGCACAAATATTGAGGGATGGATCTTCCCTGGGCATGGATCTTGTCCGAGTCTTATGTTCTGGAGATGGATCTTCTCCGTGGGGAATGGATCGACCTTTTTCCTCAGTACTAGATGACTGTGTAACTCGTGTTTATGTAATATCTGGGAAGGACTTTGATCACGCTCAACTATGTCTAATAAAATACTAAGCGGGCGTTGCAAATATAATCCGGGGTACTATGCCTAGAGTTGATCCCACAGGGAATTTACGTATCAATCAAGTCTTTAGAATACGCAACTTTTACTCAATCAATTCTCTCTAGACGTTTTGAATATAAATTGGTGATGTTTTACTAATTCTACTGACAATAATAATAACTAACAATTACTAACAATGTGTGGTAAACAATTATGATAAAGGTCTAAGG
>ML388994.1:0-20444 GCA_005239525.1 Nicotiana knightiana
ATCTAGCTAGCGTAACTTGAGAGAGTGCGTCTAGTAAATTATCATAATTACTTGAGAGAGATTTATGGTAGATAGAGTGTTCATGATTGATAGAGACGATTAATCAAGCTATAAGAAGTATCCGAGAAAGAATTCACCAACGGGGGAAACCATAACCTTAGACCTTTATTATCATTGTTTACATTGAATTGTTAGTCAATTACTAGTTTATTATTTTGTTAGTAGAATTAGTTAAACAACACACATTGATATTCAAAAAGTCTTGAGAAAAGTGATTAAGTAACAATTTAGTATTTTATAGACTCAATTGATACGTTCAATTCTCTGTGGGATCGACTTTGGGTGTACTACCCCAGATTATATTTGCAGCGCCCGTTTAGTCTTTCTATAAGACATAGTTGAGCGTGATCATTGCCCTTGACCAAATTAACCCAAAAGGTGCTCCATTCAGGTGGTCGCATGAGTGCGAGGAGAGATTTCAGAAGCTCAAGACTGCTTTGACCATGACTCCAGTTCTAGTTCTGCCATCAGCTTCTAGTTCTTACACAGTGTATTATAATGCCTCGCGGATAGGTATTGGATGTGTTCTGATGCAGGAGGGTATAGTGATTGCTTATGCTTCACGCCAGTGAAAGACCCATGAGAAGAACTATCATGTCCATAATCTTGAGTTAGAAACTATTATTCACGCCTTGAAGATTTGGTGGAACTATTTGTACTAGGTTCATTGTGAGATCTACACTAATCACCAGAGTTTGCAGCATCTGTTCAAGCAGAAGGATATTAACTTACGTCAGTGGAGGTGGTTGGAGTTTCTTAAGGACTATGAAATCACTATTTTGTACCATCCCGGAAAGACCAATGTGGTGGTCGATGCCTTGAGTCATTGGGTGGATAGTTTGGGGAGTTTAGCGTATCTTCCAGCAGTAGAGATACCTATGGAATTGGATGTTCAGGCCTTAGCTAGCCAACTTGTCAGATTGGATATTTCAGAGCCGAGTCGGGTATTGACTTGTGTGGTCTCTAGGTCTTCTCTTTATGATCATATTTGGGAGCGTCAGTATGATGACCCCCATATGCTCGTCCTTCAGGACAAGGTTCAGTGAGGTGATGCTAGAGATATGACTATTGGTGATGATGGAGTGTTGAGGATGCAAGGCCGGATATGTGTGCCCAATGTAGATGGGCTACGTGAGTTTATTTTTTAGGAGGCCCACAACTTGCATTCCATCCATCCGGGTGTCGCGAAGATGTACTAGGATTTGATACAACATTATTGGTGGAAGAGTATGAAGAAGGATATAGTTGGGTTTATGGCTCGGTGTCCCAACTGCCAACAGGTTAAGTATGAGTATCAGAGACCTGGTGGCTTGATTTAGAGGTTAGATACCTCATAGTGGAAGTGGGAGCGGATCACCATGGATTTTGTAGTTGGGATCCTACGGACTTTGAGGAAGTTCGATGTATTTGGGTGATCATGGATCGGTTAACCAAGTCCGCACACTTCATTACAGTTGGTACTACTTATTCTTCATAGAGGTTGGCTGAGATTTACATTCGAGAGATTGTTCGCCTTCATGGTGTCCTAGTTTCTATCATTTTAGATAGAGGTACACAATTTACATCGCAGTTCTGGAGGGACGTGCAGCGAGAGTTCGGTACTCAGATTAAGTTGAGCACATCCTTTCACCCTCAGACGGACGGACAGTCCGAGCGCACCATCCAGATATTGGAGGACTTGTTACACGCTTATGTTATTGACTTTGGTGGTTCACGGGACTAGTTTCTTCCGCTCGTGGAGTTTGCATATAACAACAATCATCAGTCGAGCATTCAGATGGCTCCGTATGAGGCTTTATATGGGAGGCGGTGTAGATATCTGGTGGGATGGTTTGAGCCGAGTGAGGCTAGGCTCTTGGGTACAGACTTGGTCCAGGATGCATTATACAAGGTAAAATTGATTCAGGAGCGGCTTCGCACGACGCAGTCTAGGCAAAAGAGCTATGTTGGCAAAAAGGTCCGTGATGTGTCTTTCATGGTAAGAAAGAAGGTTCTGCTGAAGGTATCATCCATGAAGGGTGTTATGAGGTTTGGGAAGAGGGGAAAGTTGATCCCTCGGTTCATTGGGCCTTTTGAGGTACTTCAGAGGATCAGGGAGATGGCTTACAAGATTGCCTTGCCACCTAGCTTGTCGAGTGTGCATCCAGTATTTCATGTTTCTATGCTCCGGAAGTATATTGGCAATTCGTCCCATGTTTTGTGTTTTAGCATGGTTCAGTTGGATAGTGATATGACTTATGATGTGGAGCCGGTGGCCATTTTGGAGCGGCAGGTTCGAAGTTGAGGTCAAAGGATATAGCTTCAGTGAAGGTGCAGTGGAGATGTCAGCCTGTGGAGGAGGCCACTTAGTATATTGAATGGGAGATGCGGAGCAGATATCCACACCTATTTGATACTCCAGGTATGTTCTAGACCCGTTCGAGGATGAACGTTTGTTTAAGAGGGGAATGATGTAACGACCCAGTTGATTGTTCGAGAGTTATAGCCCTGTTCCCCCCATTTTTTGATTCTTTTGTGTTCTTCCACTGTATTATGTCTTACCGGGTTGGTTGGTTCGGGTCCGGAGCTGTTTCGGAATGAATTGAGGCACTTAGTCTCTTAATTGGAAGCTTAAGTTGGAAAGTCGATCGGATGTCGACTTATGCGTAAACAACCTCAAATTTGAATTTTGATGGTTCCGTTAGCTCCATTAGGTGATTTTGGATTTAGGAGCGCGTTCGGAATGTGATTTGGAGGTCCGTAGTAGAATTAGGCTTGAATTGGTAAAAGGTGGAATTTTGGCGATTTTGGCTGGTAGTGGAAATTTTGATATCGGGGTTGGATTGGATTTTTGGAAATTGTAGTAGGTTCCTGGTGTCATTATTGACTTGTGTGCAAAATTTTAGGTCAATCGAACGTGGTTTGATAGGTTTCGGCGTCGTTTGTAGAATTCGGAGATTTCTAAGTTCATTAGGCTTGAATCCGTGTGTAATTCATGTTTTTGATGTTATTTGAGTTGGTTTGAGGATTCGGATAAGTTCGCATTGGGTTATAGGACTTGTTGGTATGTTTGGTTGAGGTCCCGAGGGCCTCGGGGTGATTTCAGGTGGTTAATAGAGCATTTTTGGCCTTTGAGTGATAGCTGATACCTGCTGATGCATTTCGTTTGGTTTCCTTATACGCGATAACATGAGTGGGACCGCGATTGCGTAGGACTATTGAGGGTAGCTGGGAAACTTTTCTATGCGATCACCAGTTGGGGCCCGCGATCGTGAAGGCTGGTGAGTTTGTCTATCGCGGACGCGAGTTGAGGTCCACGTTCGCGAAGAGGAGAGTGGCAATTGTGTGTCACGCGTTTGTGCTTCGCGATCGCGTGAGGTGAGTCGCGACCATGTAGGTTAGAGGAAGCTTTGGTATGCGATCACATGGAGGTCTCCGCGTTTGCGTAAGGAGTCGAGGGGCAATCTATTTTGTGCTTCGCGATCGCGAGGCAAATTCCGCGATTGCGATTAAGGAAATCTGGACAAGCAATATTAATTTCAAAAACGAGGGTTTGAACCCATTTTCATATTTTGAGCTAGAGAACACATAATTGGGCGCTTTTTGAAGGGATTTTGTGGAGTTGATCGGGGTAAGTGATTTTTACTTAGTTTTGGTCAAATCCCATGATTACATCTTTAATTTTATCATCTAATTTGTGATTTGGGGTGAGAAATTGGGGGGAAAAAAGGAAGAACTCTTGAGTTAGAATTTTGAGGTTTTGAATAGGATTTTGTTATCGAATTTGAGTAATTTTGGTATGGTTATGCTCCGTGAGTGGATGGGCTTTCGGGTTTTGTGACTTTTGTCAGATTTTGAGACGTGGGCCCGGAGGTCGGGTTCAGGCCGATTTCGGATTTTGGGTAGAATTTCATATATTCTTTGTGGAAATTACTCCTTTAGCCTATATTGATCACCCTGTATTGCTTGTGGCTAGATTCGGGGCATTTGGAGACCGATTTGAGATGCAAGGGCATTCCGGGGTAGGATTTTTGCGCAGTTGAGGTAAGTAACGCTTTCAAACTTGGTTCTGAGGGTTCGAAATCCCGAAATACGTATTATATGATTGATATTGAGGTGACGCACATGCCAAGTGATGAGCGTGCAAGCGTGCACCTCGAGAATTGTGTCCTGGTTGATTCCATCGCACTATGTAGTGATAATATCTTGATGATATTTGTGTCCTTATCATGTGATAACGTAATTGAGCTATCAATCATGCTAGATATCATGCTTAGGTTTTATGCTGGTACTGTTGAGACCCATAGTGGTAATTTCTTGCTGTCACTTTACTTCTTTTACTGATACTTCGTACTCAGTCATATACATGCATTCCATGTCATATACCCGTATCCGTTGCTATCTATTGCATCATTATATTACTGATTCGGGCTAGTTCATGATATTGTTGAGCCCATGAGGGAGACTGGAGAGGTTGATAACTGGGTGAGGCCGAGAGACGATTGTGAGTGACAGATATGGTATCGGGTTGCACACTGCAACGAATATATATATTGATGTATGATAGCGCTTGGGCTGTAGGAGCCCCTCCGGAGTATGTAATACACCCCGGTGAGCGCGGTTAATATTATTGAGGAATGAATCTTCCCTGGACATGGATCTTATCCGAAGTACTTGTTACCCGGAGATGGATCTTCTCCACAGGACTGGATTGTCCCTTTTCCTTGGTACTGGGTGCCCTATGGTCAGTGTTGTATATATTCTGGGATGAATATTTCCTGGGCCGTAAGAGCCATATACAGTACTGAGTGAGATATCGAGAGTGTGAGCATTTGAGGTTGACAGCATGGTGAATTACTTACAGTATGTGCATTGGTATTTAGTGATAAAAGAGTCACATTCATTACACTATACGAATCTGCTTTATTTCCCGGTTTTGATTTACCTAATTGATTTAAGAGCATGTCTACGTTTCTGCACAGTTACTTTCATCTTATCTGTACCGGTTGAGTTCGTCACTATCTTCAGTCCAAAGTTTGGACTTGTTACTTACTGAGTTGGTGTACTCACGTTACTCCATGCACATTGTATGTAGATCCAGGCATTTCTAGCCACGGCGGCGGCTGCTGATTTAGGCATCAGAGTCTGGGGACTATCAAGGTAGCTGCATGGTGTTTCCGGGCCTTGATTTTCCTTCCTTAGTATATCTGTATTTTCAGTTTATTACTTTGGATACTATTGTGGACTATGTTCTGATTTTAGACGCTAATGTACTTAGTGACGCCCCGATTTCGGGATGGTTGTATCGTATTTTGGATAATTCTATTTTCAAAAGGCTTTTCTTTAAATGTTAAATCCTTTCGTTGTTATTTCAAAAGGTGTTTTACTGTATTGGGAAATGTTGAATTGAGGCTTGCCTAGTTCTACGATAGGCGTCATCACGACGGTCATTTTTGGGTCGTGACAATAAAATTTATGTGTTAGGAAGGTTGTTGGTTCGAAAGTTTATGGCTTCATGTTTATCGTATCTAAATTATTTATGAATACTCTTGATAAATTATTTTTCTTAATTTGTGTACCAAACACCGGAAAATGAGTAAGATTACTACTTGTTTTCAAGAAAATATTTTCTTGAAATTGTACCAAAAACACCCTTAATGATCAAAACTCTTAATTTAAATTATAGTATTATGAGTTCGAATCTCAACAATCAATAATCTCTTGGATTTGAAGCTTAATAGCCTCTTTACCTATTATTTAAGTGGACCTCCTTTCCCTGTTTTGTCCTTTTTTAAAATTTTTATTTAGGGTATGTTTGGTAAGCTATCCGGTAATTAGAAATATTGGTATAACTACTAGAGTAGTAATTATACAATCTAGTAATTGCGACCTATTTGTTTATCATAACGCAATTACAGTGTAATTACAAGCGTATTTTTTGGTTGCACAAGTATAATAACATAGTTAAATTAAATTTTAAATGAAGTAATTATCAACACTTAAAAGTTAATATTAATACTATTAAAGTAAACTGAAACCATAATGATAACACAATTTCAAAATCCGCCCCAAAAAAAGCTTTAACATATGTCAAATTCCAACATAATAAAAATAAGTTCTAATACAACTTAAGATTAGGAAACATAATAAGTTTATAATTATACATTAATGACATCACTCATTATATACCAAGTTTGTTAATGACTCATTATTTCTAATAATAGGAGGTATAGTTTGAAAAACTAGAATAATAATGCAGTTATTCTAAATAAAAAATAAAATAAATAAGAAATAAAATATACGATCAATTACATGAAATCGCAATAAGTAAAGGTAGAGAAATAAAAAATAAATAATGTACAAAGAATATTATATTTTAAAATTGAAAAAGAAATAAAAAATTTAAAATAATATAAAAAATTAAAATAATGGAAGAAAAAAAGTTAAAAAGAAAAATTAAAATAAAAACAAAAAGGAAAAAAATTAAAAAGTAACCTTGTAATTACATAGTGTACTTATCACCAATTCACAGCTCCCCCTAGAGAATTGAATAATGTAATTATACCTCTCCAATTACATCCAATTCCATCTTGACCAAGTAATTACTTGGCCAGACAAACATGACAAATTGTGTAATTATTTGTATGTTATTTAGAACCATTAAAATCCTTTATAAAACCATATCTTTTTTGCAAGTCTTAACGGACGACTCCTGATCATCGAACTATTCCAAGCTATATGATGAATTATATGTTTCATTTATTGAACATGGGTTTGTATATAATAAAATTTGCGTCAAGAAATTAATCGGGACTGAAAAATAATGCAAAAATTGTAGTATTTTATTTCAAATAATATGAGTTAAAATTTCAATAATTGCTTTGATTTTCCTTTTCTAAGATAAATTCAATGCATTTGAGCTTGATCTTCAATTTGAATTTGATCTATCTGTCACGTATGTGTTGATGGTTGGTGTTTGACCAAAAAATAATAATCTTTGGTTAAACTAATTAATCAATTATTTTAGATGGTAATTCTAGCTAATGATAATAACTTCAGATCTACGATGAATAATGTAGGAGATGTAGACAGTGTTGAGGCAGATTTAATGCGCTAGATATTAAATGTCTCGAATGCAATAATGTGCTAGAAACATCAAATATTAAATGGAAATAAATGCCGCCAAAATGTAAATAAAGAGGAAGATTCACCCAATATTGAATGAGGTGGATGATTCCTCTTTCTGACAATGATGAGTGACAGGAATCTATGAGAATATTGAATACTTTCTCGGATCTAGTAGAAATGAAAAGGAATAATCCAAAAAGATGAATCTCCTTAGAGTGTTCTTTGTATTTATCTAGAGAGATTGTTTTTCAAAAGAGTTCTTATCACTTAGAATATTACATGCCTTTTGTCTTATCTCTCATTCTATTTATATGGTACCTTCCCCAAAGAATCCTAAAAGTACAAATACAGAGAATATTTAATGAAATATTCCCTCTAAAGATCCCACTACAAAACTAGTTGTTACTGTTGCTCATAACACTCGACCTCAGTCGTGGTTGACTGCTCGATGACAAGTTCCGTTAATCACTCGTCGACCTCTGCCAAATTGCTCATGATAATCACCTCTTTGTGCTGAATCTCCTCAGTCGGATTTTGACCCATACAATTAGTCCTTCCGCTTATCGAGGTTGTTTTTTGGTCGACCTCGGTGAGCGGACTTCGCTAGTCTCAGTCGAGAAATTCAGGTGGCAAGTCGAGTAGTAACGATCACGGTCGAGGTGATAACGTGGTGCTTTGTAGGCCACAACTTATCATAAAGTTGGTTCAAACTGACTTCACAACATCATGCATCATTATTACGCATCTTCCCAATGCGTTCCATTGCTTCCCGCGCCCCTGTCGCTTCGATATTCGTGTATCCCCTCGTATGGTCCTTTGTGTTTTCTGGCATTTGAATCTTCATATATCCCTCTCTTCTTCTTTTTCTTCTTGTATTCTTGCTTCCGTTGCTTTCACTTTCGCACCCTTGTTTTCCTTTCTAGCTTTAGCAATTTATGCTACTTCTACCTCTCTCGAGTTTGTACTTTATGCACTTACAAGCAACTAAAAATGGTTAATGCATCTTTTGGATCTGGAGACGCTTCTGACCCAATTCCACTGGCAATGAGAATGCCTCCTCACGATGATGGGGCTGCCATTGTTGCTGAGGACGAAAGCTTCCCCACTGTGGAGGAAATAATTCCTCGTAATGACAAAGCCAGGCCGGACTTCTCAAAACTGCTCATAGACGAGTCCGAACCAGTGGAATCTAAAATGGACGTGGCCGCCCTCGCTGAGCTTAGGGCCAAGTTCAACATCCCGGCCCACATCGACCTAGTTCGGGCCGGTCGCGACGTGGTACAGATTCATCGTACTGGATATTTCACGTTCTACACATATCCGTTCTAGGTGGGCTATTCTCTTCCTCTTCCTCTGTTGGCGGAGGAATGCTGCCACTATTACTGCGTCTGTCCGGCTCAACTCTCCGCTACATCTACAAGGCTCTTCCTTATGTTGATAAAGTACGCGGAACTTGCCAACCGCGGAATTTCTATTGGCCATCTACTGTACCTCTTCGTGCTAAGTTTCTATAGGGGTACAATGTTACACCTTCGCCACCGTGGGAGCATGGGATTGGTGGTGAAGATGGACGATAAGTCTAATCGTCGATTTTGGTACATTTTTTTCTATATCAAGACCGAGGACGTGGTGGCAAACCCTGATGGATTTCCTTAAGCATGGAACTTTTCCCGTAAGTACTTCTGCTGATTGTTTGTTTTGTTTATTTCAGTGGTAGTTTAATTTTTCCTCTTTTTCTTTGTGTAGCTGAGAAAGAGCCCCCTTAGTTGGTTGTAGACATTCATGATTGGGTAAGTCAGATCTTTCCCCATACAGTGGGGATCCATGAATGGTCGACATTACACAAGAAATTTGGGCGCAAGCCTTCGCGACAGGTGAGTAGTTTATTTTGAACTTCAGTTGCTTCGACCTTCATGTTGCCTTCTTTTTCTTCTCTTTTCTTTTATAGAGGGATCGACTTAACTTTTTCTTTTATCGTTAGGTCGGAGATCTTCGAGATGGGCGAAGGCTCCTACCCCCGCCTTTCATCAACCTAGTGCTACGACGGGGTCTTCATTTGTTGCGACTGCGGGCATTGCACAGAGCTAGTCGACGGTCGGCACCCCCATCAATGGATATTCCGGCTCCTCCTCTGTTACACTTGGTAGATGAGTCTTCAGCGAGCAAGGAGGAATTGGTTCCACTTAAGAGAAGGAGGGTGAAAGTCGGCGGCGAGATAGCTAGAGCCGAGGAATCGACAAGGGGCGACTCTGAGCCGATCGTGGCTGCATCAGAGAATGAAGTGGATTTACAAATTGTGGCTCCGCCGCCTACAGAATTTTTGGGAGATGTTTCTTTGCCCGAGTCGTTGTTGAAGAAGGAAGGCTACCTGAGGCTGCGGAGGCCGTGTCGAGGAGCGACCCGTCATCCTCAAGATAAGTTGGCGTTCCTTCGTTGGCCGAGGAGAGAGGGAAGAGTGTTGCCGTGGATGGCTACGAAACCAGTTCTGAAGTCGACCCTGAAGAGGTGCGGATGTTTACTGAAGGGTTTACTCAGATGGAGGTAAGGTTAGAGGGATCCACTCTCACCATAGTCGTCCCCATGGACCGCGACTTACTAGTGGACACAGTTAACGCGGTTCCCTCTTTGGGCCCTCTCTACTATAACACCGAGAGCAGGACCTTACAAACATTCAACGATGTCGCCCTGTCATCAGGCATAGTCGGTCTCGCTTTGAGGGTAAGTTGCCGATCTTTCTAGTTTATGTGCCTTACATTCTTCCTTCTTTCTTTTTAGACTAACTTCCTTCTTCTTCTTCTTCTTCTTTCTCCTTTTCCATTAGACCATCATTTTGGAGATTGAGAGTTCCCTCTCAGAAGAGAAGCAGAAAGCTATTTTCAAGAAGATGGAGAGGAAGTACCGTGAGTACCGCGTCAAGCACCATGAGATCCGCAAGTGGTTCGGTGTGGACGACAACTTCCAGGCCCTTAGGGATCAGCTGAAGCAAAAAGACGATGAACTTATGAGAGTCATCGGTAAATGCAGCGAGCTCGAAGAAGCACTTAGAGATAAAGAGGACGAGCTCGAGGTGAGCAAGGGGGTCGAGGCTGAGTGCGCAGACCTTCAAACCCAAGTGGCGTATTTGCGGGCCGAGCTTGAGCAGAGTTCAATCATATTTCGATCAGAGCTAACAATTTGAGTGATGAGGTGATCGAGAAGGTGACAGAATTAGAGAAGGCCGAGGAGACCAGGGTGGCGGCTTTTGCGAAGGTGGCAGCATTAGAAGATGCCATCCGCGTCCTTCGGTCCGAGCGGGTGAATGATGCAGAGATGGTCGTGCTCAGGGAAGCACGACTTGATGAGCGAATTGGGGGGCTTGAGAAAGAGGTTTCAAACCTTAATGATCAGGTTGTCGTTCTCGAGGACGAAAAGGCGCAGCTGTTGGCTCGACCGTCCTCCTCTCACACTTCCACTTATTTCGATGTTTCGCGGGATTTGTACGAGAAGTGGATCCACGTCGAGGACCAGCTAGACATATTCAGATATTTGATGATGGCGGGGAGAGTTTCTGAGGTTGAGTTTGAGGATGCTCGTGCTAAGGTGCACGTAGCTCGGGTCACTTGTGGTTATGATCCTGCTACACCGGGGGCTGGTGATGGAGAATAGGACTTGGACGGGATTGAGCAAGGTGCCAGGTATGAGGACGAATACTCTGATGGCGAGGTCGGTGGTGGGTATGGTGGTGCTGAATAGTTATGTTTTTTGTAATTTTTGTGTTTACTTTTGCGGGCGTCTATTCAGCCCTTGTAAAGATATCTTTTTGAATTGGAATGCTACTTATGTTGTTTGTTTTTGAATCTTCTCTATTTTCTCTTGGATATTTTCCTCGTTTGGTTACCTCAATTAGACGAACATTGGATTTAGTCGTGGCCGTGTTGGGAGACATTAAATCGAAAAGGGTTGAGTGTGACTTGATTCGATCAAGATCGAATATGATTTTCATTAATTCGAGCGAAGTTGAATGTCCCCTTAATTAATTCGAACGAGGTCGAATGTGATAATTCGAGCGAGGTCGAATGTTACTCTTAGTTAGTTCCAACGAGGTCGAATATGAGTTAATTCGAGCGAGGTCGAATATTACCCTTAATTAGTTTGAACGAGACCGAACATTAGTTTGATTGATTCAAACGAAGTCGAATGTGAGTTAATTCGAGCGAGGTCGAATGTTACTCTTAGCTAGTTCGAATGAGGTCGAACATAATTTTAATTGATTCAAACGAAGTCTAATATGAGTTAATTCGAGCAAGGTCAAATGTTACTCTTAATTAGTTCGAACGAGGTTGAACGTTATTTTGATTGATTCGAACGAGGTCGAATGTGAATTAATTTGAACGAGGTTGAATTTTACTCTTAGCTAGTTCGAACGAGGTCGAACATTATTTTGATTGATTCGAACGAGGTCGAATGTGAGTTAATTCGAGCGAAGGTCTAATGTTGCTCTTAATTAGTTCGAAAGAGGTCGAACGTTATTTTGATTGATTCGGACGAGGTCGAATGTGAGTTAATTCGAGCGAGGTTGAATGTTACTCTTAGCTAGTTCGAATGGCGTGGAATGCAATTTTGATTGATTTGAAAGAGGTCGAATAGAGTTAATTCGAGCGAGGTTGAATGTTACTCTTAATTAGTTCGAACGAGGAACATTATTTTGATTGATTCTAACGAGGTCGAATGTGAGTTAATTTGAGCGAGGTCGAATGTTACTCTTAGCTAGCCGAACGAGGTCAAACGTTATTTTGATTGATTTGAACGAGGTCAAATATGAGTTAATTCGAGCGAGGTCGAATGTTACTCTTAATTAGTCCGAACAAGGTCGAACATTATTTTGATTTTCATTGATGCAACGTTGTTTTGGTGAAGACATGGGATAACTTCATGCACGTGTATGCTTTGCTTATATATATATTGGAGAAATTTACATGTTTTTCGGGATGGTGTTCCAGTCCCAGTATATCTAGTCCCTTCATTGGTCGACCTGGAGAAGTATTTGAGAGGTCGGGCAATGAACTGGTACTCGTGTCCTCACTTGCTCGCTCTTTAACTCGAAATGTCCTTCTCGTCGCCTCGTTAAAAACTTCCCCGAGAAAACCCAATTGGGACAAAACTTAGGTGAGATAAAAAGAGTACGGCTCGGAGAACATTTTTCCTTAGAAGTTGAAGTACTTGAGGTGGGCGATGTTCTAGTTGTTTGGTAGTAGTTTGCCTTCCATCATTTCCAGTTGAAATGACCCTTTGTTTGCTGTTGCTGTGATTTTGTATGGGCCGTCCCAATTCGTTCCCAGTTTTCCTTCCCGTGGATCCTTACTAGCTTGTGTTTTGGCCTTGAGTACGTAGTCCCCGTCTTTGAGTGTTCTAACCTTGGTTTTTTTGTTGTAGTAGCGTTGTGCATGTGCGATCATCCTTATATAAGACATATCTTTCCGTTCTTCGGCTTCATCGAGGTCCTGCCTTCTGCTTTCGTCGTTTCTCGACCCGCTATCATGGGAGTATCTCAGACTTGGTTCTCCGACCTCGATTAGTATTACTGCATCAGTACCATAGACTAATGAGTAAGGCGTCTCTCCTGTGCTGGTTTTCGGCATTGTGCGATATGCCCATAGCACTTCCGGCAGTAGTTCTGGCCATAGTCCCTTGGTGTTCTAGAGATTTTTCTTCATGATATCTAGTATGGATTTGTTGGAGGATTCCACTTTCCCATTTCCCGCAGGATGGTATGGCGTGGAGAGTATTATTTTGATATGCCATTTCTCGAACAACTCGACGATCTTTTTCCCGGTGAATTGAGGCCCGTTGTTCAACTGATTTCTTTGGGGAGGCCAAAACGACACATAATATTCTTCCATATGAAGGCGATCGCTTCTTGTTCGCGTATCCTGGTGAATGCACCTGATTCCACCCACTTGGAAAAATAGTCAGTTAAAACTAAAAGAAATCGTATGTTACCTCGCCCTTCTGGGAGGGGGCTGACGATGCCCATCCCCCATTTGATGAAAGGCCAAGGTGAGGTGACCGAGTGGAAGTGCTCGCCCCCTTGGTGGATCATAGGGGCATATTTTTGGCATTGTTCGCTTTTTCTAACGAAGTCGGCGACCTCTTTTTTTATGTTGGGCCAGTAGTAGCCTGCTCGTATGAGACATCTGACCAGAGCTCTATTTCCGAAATGAGCTCCGCAGTGGCCTTTGTGGACTTCTTCTAGAACATGTCGTGTCAGGTTCGAGCCGCCGACATACGTTATTTTTTATAGGTCGTTGTTTAAGATGTTGTACCTGCCGCTTGCATTCGGAGCTTTTTGGCTTCTTTTTTATCATCTGGGAGTACATCGTCCTGCAAGTATGTAACAATACGATTGCGCCATTCCCAAGTTAGGTTTATAAATCTTACCTCGATTTGATCGATCAATGAGTGGAGGAGAGTGACCACATTTCCTTCTCCGGTTATGCTTTTAGTGGTTGCCTCTAGTTTGGAAAGGCCGTCTGCTTCGATATTCTCTGCTCGAGGGATTTGGTCGAGCTGGCATTCATCGAATTCGGGCAACAACTTGCAGATTTTGGCCTAGTAGTTTTGTAGTCTTTGCTCTTTGATTTGGAAAGTCCATGTGACTTGGTTGACGACGAGCTGAGATTCGCAGCGTAGGATGACTCGCTCTCTCCGTACTTGAGTTCTAGCCTTCATCCTACAATCATGGCCTCATACTCAACCTTATTATTAGTCATATCCGGGCGTCTTATGTACTAGCGAATTACTTCTCCTTTCGGGACCTCGAGCACGAGTCACAGTCTAGACCCCGATGTATTAGTGGCGCCATCGGTATACAAAACCCATAGGTCCTGTATTTGGGGGGAGGTGCTGGCGGATTCTCTTTCAACTCCAGGCATTATTTTTGTGCTGAAATCGGTGACGAAGTCAGCAAGCACTTGCGAATTTATATCCATTCGCGGTTTATAGGTTACATCATGCTCGCTTAACTCTATGGCCCATTTGGCCAATCTTCCCTACAGCTCGGGTTTATGTAAAATACTCCTCAGGAGAAAAGTCGTGACTACCGAGGTGGGGTGGCATTGGAAGTAGGGTCTAAGCTTTCGTGAAGCTACGACCAAAGTCAGGGCCAACTTTTTGAGGTGTGGATACCTCATCTCGGCGTCGACTAAAGTTTTGCTAATGTAGTAGATGGGAGATTGCGTACCTTTATTTTATCAGACTAGGACTACAATCACCGCCACATCGGACACGGCCAAATAAATGAGGAGGCGTTCTCCGGGTTCTGCTTTAGAGAGCAGTGAGGGTGAAGATAAGTACGCCTTTAGCTCTTTCAGGACGTTGAAGCACTCAGAGCTCCATTGGAGACCATTGTCTTTCTTGAGTACGCCAAAGAACTTGTGGCATCTATCGGAGGACCGTGAGATGAATCTCGACAGGGCGTCTATACAGCCGGTCAGTCTCTAAACCTATTTGTTACTGGTTAAGTTCTCCGGTATTCCCTCTATAGCTTTGATTTGGTCGGGGTTGACCTAAATGCATGTTGTGATACTAGGAAACCGAGGAATTTCCCCGAGGTTACACCGAAGGCGCACTTTTAGGGTTCAGTTTCATTCTATATCGCCTGAGTATATCGAAGGCTTCTTTTAGGTGGTCGATGTGATCCTCTTTCCTTTTTGACTTGACCAACATATCTTCGATGTAGACCTCTATGGTTTTTTCCGACATGGTATTTGAATATTTTTTCACCAACATCTGATACGTCGCCCCTGCTTTTTTTAGTCCGAAAAGCATCACCTTGTAACAATACGTCCCCTGGTGGGTGATGAAGGTGGTATTTTCCTATTCTTCCTCTTCCGTGAGGATCTGGTTATAGCCCCAATAAGTATCTAAGAAACTTAATAACTCGTGCCTGGCTGTTGCGTCAATGAGCTAGTCGATATGGGGCAGCGAAAATGAGTCTTTCGGGTATGATTTGTTCAAATTTGTGAGGTCCACGTACATCCGCCATTTTTCATTCTTGTTTTTCACCATGACTACGTTGGCGACCCATTGGGGGTATTTTGATTCTCTGATGGAGCTGTTTTCTATCAGTTTTTCAACTTCCTCGCGGACTGCATCGTTTATTGCAGAATTGAATTTCCGCCTAACTTGCCTTACTGGGGGTAAAGTGGGTCGACGTTCAACTTGTGTATAGCTATATCCTTCGGGATACCCGACATGTCTGCATGGGAAAAGGCAAACAAGTCTGCATTGTTAGTTAAGAAATGGTGGAATTTACCTGGTTCCTGAAGTTTGTGGCCGATGTAGGCTTTCTTGTTATGGTCTTTTTTGTCGAGTTGGACGAGGTCGATATCTTATACTGTTGATCCCGTGGCTTCTACGATTTCGAGGTCTCTGATAGCATCCTTCCCTTCACCACCGCTCGACCTCGACCGTGTTAATTGCTATGCCTCTTTGGATTTGCCGTTCATTTGTTGGGTGTATGTACAGTCCTTAGCGATGCGATAGCACTCTCGGGATGTGCGTTTTTCCCCTCGGTTGTTGAACACTCCCCATGGGGTGGGAAATTTGATGACTTGGTACATGCTGGAGGGAATGGCCTTCATGGCATGTATCCAAGGCCGGCCTATAATGGCGTTGTACGTCGTGTCCTGATACAAGATGTGGAATGTAGTTTCTAGAGTGACGCTGTCAGCCAGGACAGGGAGTTTTATTTCCCAGATGTCCTTTCAACGTTGGGTTGGCCCATTGAGGTCGTCTTCGTCAGCTCGGACTTCGGCATAATAGGCATTGTGTATTTCATCCCAAGTGGTCGGGGAATACTTTATGAGCCGGCTTAACAGCTTTCTGGTCACCCTTGAACCGCTCATGTTTAACCCATTCTAGAAAGCTGCTACCGCCATTCCTTCTGATACATTTGGTAAGGTCATTCTCATACAGTTGAATCGAGCGAGGTAGTCTCTAAGCCCTTCACCGGGTGACGGTTTGATGGCAAATATGTCATTCACTCTCGCCTCTGATTTCTTAGCTCCGGCATGGGCAGTTACAAACTTGTTAGCCATTTCCTCGAACGTCTCAATGGAGTGCGCATGCAGATGCGAATACTAAGTCAGTGCACCCCCGGTGAGGGTTTCACCAAACTTTTTCAATAGTATAGAAGATACTTGCTCTTTGGCGAGGTCGTTGCCTTTTACTGCGGTGACATATTGAGTCACATGATACTCAGGGTCTGTCGTACCATCGTATATTTTCAGGTACGTCGGCATTTTGAAGGTTTTAGGTATGGCATGCAGTACGGCTTCGTCACTGTACGACTACTCAATAAACCGACCGACATCCCTTTTTGGCAAGAGTTTTGGGGCGCCTGGTATTTTGTCTACCCTCTCTTGGTTCTCTTTTATTCTCGGAGCATTTTGTTTTCGTTTTTCATCTCCTCCATCTTCCTCAGAATGGTTGTAGGGGTGTCGTCGCCTGCATTATTAACATTGTGAGTGATACCTGTTACGGGAGGAGGGACATGCTACTCGTCTGTTATTTGGTGCACGCAAGTCATTGCATTCTCTCTGTTCGCGCCTTTTGGGTGGGTTTGTCAAGGATGCTGGTCAGCGTATTTGTCAACCAGGCTTCGAGTAGCTTTTTCACTGCTGATGGTGCCTCTTCCATTGTAGACGTGGAGGCTTCTTTACCGTGTGAAGTTATGATACTACCGTGAGGGAGGGGTGAACCATTCCGCATGGGGGGGAGCGTTTGGCGTTACTTCCTCAGCATCCGCTTCAGTAACCTCGTTGAGGGTGTTTAAGAGGTTGGTGGTGAGGGCGGCTACTGCTTTCATCCTTTCATCTCTGTTACCTGCTATGTCAGATTCGTGCACACAAGAAAAAATAGTGTTTTACATTTCTCTTTTTTTGTTTAGATCTAAAAGAAACTAAGACTTTGACTAGGAAATCCCCACAAACGGCGCCAAATTGTTTGACAAAAAAATGACGATCTTTGGTTAAACTAATTAATTGATTATTTAAAAGGTTAATCCTAGTTAAAGATAATAACTTCAGATCTACGATGAGTAATATAGGATATGTAGACAGTGTTGAGGCAGATTTAATGCACTAGATATTAAATGCCTCAAAAGCAATAATGTGCTAGAAATATCAAATATCAAATGGCAATAAATGGCATCAAATGTAAATAAAGAGGAATATTTGCCCAATATTGAATAAGATGGATGATTCCTCTCTCTGACTAGGGGTGTACATGGACTGGATTGGTTCGATTTTTATCAAAACCAAACCAAACCAACTATATCAGTTTGGATTGGTTCGATTTTGTCGGATTTTTCGGATTTTTTTGTTACATGAATATTATTCGAATCTTACTTTGTGAATATATGTTTAGTAAATATTGAAAAAATTGACAAACATACAATCTATTAAAATATTCCAATGAGAGAATTTTGTTAGTAACACATGATAGTTATTTTCCTAGTCTTCTATCAATAATTTTCCGTCAATATACGGTTTCAAGGTTAACACATGAGAGGATCCCAAATATTTTTATATTTTTTAAAGAAAAATCAATATAAAGTCTTAAAAATATATATAAAAAAATTATATATTTATATATCGGTTCGGTTCGGGTTTTTTTATTCAATACCAAACCAAGTCAAACCAAACCTAGTCGGGTTTTTTAATCGGTTTGGTTTGATTTTTCGATTTGGTGCGATTTTCTGATTCGGTTTGAACACTCTTATCTCTGACAATGATGAGTAACATGAATCTATGAGAATATTGAAGACTTTCTCGTATCTAATGAAAATGACAAGGAATACAGAGAATATTCAATGGAATATTCCCTCTAAAGATCACAATACAAAACTAGATGTTACTGCTGCTCATAACACTCGACCTCGACCGTGGTTGACTGCTCGGCGACAAGTTCCGTTAATCACTGATCGACCTCGACCGAATTTCTCATGATAATCACCTCTTCGTGTTGAATTTCTTCAGTCGGATTTTGACTCATACAGTTGGCACGAACAATAATTCTATCACAAGTAACCTTGATCTTGAACGCCTCATATTTGATTTGACTTCGTTCTTGATCTTGAATACTTGAAACTTGTGTTGAAGTGCTTGAATGCTTAAACACTTGTAGTTTGTAGAGAATTTTAGCCTATCCACAAGCTCCATGTATCTTCTTGTTAGACCTCGGCTTCTAACTATTCCTAGCTATATATATATATATATATATATATATTTTCTTATTTGACTTTTTCATTTGTAACTATATGCCTCTAGAATGGAATCACTTTACATGGAAAGGCAGACAAGATAGAGATTTCCTATTAGAAATTGGTCACAAACTTCATTTTCAATAAAAAGGAAGAACATAGATGAAGGAGAAAGGAGGAGGTCCCTTTTTTTGCCAAGGTCTGTAGTAGGTACATGTTTGGTATTTGCCTAAGCTTTAGTATCATCTCAAATGAAGATGTGACTCTTAACTCCAGGGCTGTCATTTGAAATTAACTTGTGATTATGAATATGACACCATACTTAATGTGGCCACACCTCTATAGCAGCAAAACATAACAGCAAGTTGACAAATATAATAGTCTCATCTCAAACTTATTGGTCTTGACACAAAAGTAGATATAGTACGGTCAGGCTTCTCTATAACAGATATTCTATATAACAACATTTTACTATAATGATCAAGTTTTTGTTGAAACTAATTTTCATATTATGTTATAATATATGTTCTCTACAACAACACTTCACTGTAGCATTTAAGAAATTTAAGAACAAACGATGTTATTATAGAGAGGTTTAGTCCGTCATTGCGGCCACATCCATTCTTCTTGACTTGAAAATGTTTGCAATACCTCAGCCTTGCTAAAGATGCTTAATTATGCCCCTTTATAATTGAATGTTAAGTTAATATATTAGTATCTTTTATTTGATGCTAGAATTGCAAAAAGAAAACACCACATTTGCACCCTCTATTGTGAAATTTTAAGGTGTTGAAGGACAGCAAGGAACAGACCTTTCCGTGGCTGTCTCAAACTCATATGATCAGAATATTCCATTTCTCTCAACATTATTCACACCTAATCTAATCGAATGATTCCGACAGCCAAATCAAATGTCCCATTTCGAGGACTTTTTTCTTTTGTCCTTGTCCTATTTGAAAAAATAATAAAAATATGGAATATTACAAAGGGGTGGTCCAGTATTCTATCCCTTAGTTAAGTAGCGCATACTTTTAGAAACACGAGATGAACTAGAAGTTGGTTTACTTTATGTGACTATTGTCTCTCAAGAAAAGGTGTTATTAGGCCAATCTTGAAATATGGACGTTGCATTGGACGAGCAATTAATTTAAATATGTGATATTTTGATTTCCGTCTTCTTCTTGTCCATTACTTTTTTCCTCGTTTGGTTTTCTTGACATTCATAATTACAATTTCAAACCAACAATTCAAAATGCATTATTCAATGAGTTTTAAGTTTTATGCTACAATTATTATAAAAATATATCTTTTTATAAGTAACTACAAGTAAATTTATAATATAATAATCAACAATTGATAACATGATAAAAGTGTAAAAGTGACGTGCTAAAATACTAAGTAACGTTAGATGTCAAACTACATCGATGGCGTTTTTATCTTGCCAACATATGTAAATTAAATAGCCATTTAATTAAAGAGCGAATTCCATAAAATACAAACCAGATCAGTAAAATCGACGTAGGATAATGAAATTTACTTCTTTCGCATTTTCTAGGGGACGAGGATTATAAAGGAGGAAAACAGGGTGTCTTAATTTGACAAATTCAGAAGACACTATAATCAAAGGAATATTGCGCTTTTAGTCCCTAAGTTACTGACAAATTTCAATTCTGGGGTTGTGATATCTATTAAATTTAACCTTCACTCATTTAAGCTTATAGCCCTCCATTTGTGAAGTCAGGTGAGTTGAGTTTAATTGATTATTAGTGACTAAACCACATGATTGACTATAAAATACTAGTTTGTGCTTTCACTTCATATTTTTAGGGGTAACAATGGCAATCAACATAGTTTGGATATAGCACATATATCCTATGTATTTAAAGGAATCGAAAGTACACGTTTTAGTAAATCGAAAGTTAAAATGTAATTAGCAAAATACCATAAAAACAAAAATCAAATTCGCGAAAAGGTGAAGACGAAAAGTGCAATTACTCGCAGAGACACAAAAAAAAAAAAAAAAAAAAAAAAAAAA